>ARYC01003491.1:0-60226 GCA_000711775.1 Oxytricha trifallax
TTACAGATTTTTTTGATTCTTGTTTACAAGTTAGTTTGATTTATCAGAATTGAAACCGCTTCGATTTTTGGCTTTGAGAAACGCTTATATTCTTAGATTAAGAGTTCTGTGTATTCTGTCGTGGACTCGGTTGTTGTGATGAAACAGGAATCTACTACTATTATCTCTAAGCGGGAACCTTGATTTAACTTGCTTACTATGGGTTACATTTGTTAGCATTTGCAGTTTAAGTGGACCGGGCATCTTAGTTAGTGGGGTCAAGTTACGAAGATAGATTGCTTTTAGCTATACTTTGGTTGGGCTGTTTAGATTCCAACTTTTTGTCTCTTTTCCTCAAATGCTCTTATGATTCATCATCTTATTCATTCCATTGACTTTGTTCAAACCACTGTAAAGCCTTTACTGGAGTCTGAAGTTTACTATTTGTATATTATTCATAGGCTATCCTCTTCTACTCACGTTGCTCGACATCAAGTTTCTTTGACACTGAATGGAATTATGTAGGCGTTTGGACAGAGTAAATGTGTTGTGGGCTTTCATAGAGCTATTTTAAGCAATGGGAACTGAACGGTTTTTATTCTTATATAATCACGTTTATATATCCAATTGGCCTGGGTTGACTATAAAATTTATGAAGAGACAAACATCAACTTACTTCAATGCTTTCCAAGTTTTTTAGGTTGATGCACTGAATTTCTAGGCCTTCAAGAAAATACGCAAATACTGGTATTCATGGAATGGAGGTCTAAGTTTAGGATTTCTAGGGAGATCGTGACTTTATGGAATGAATGGATCGTTCTACTTTATTTCGTTGTTTTATTAATCGAATCTCTTGAGGTCCAATAAAGAATAGTATCTATTGATGTATTGCCTTTGCTTAGAGCACATTAAAATGTTCATTATATTATATCTTAAGTCATAAGGGATCTCATAGTTTAACTCAATTTCTTAGACGTTTTACTGATTATTCGTATTTTTTCTAGTTTCGGTTTATCTGTATGTAATAATATTGTTAGAAAAGTATAATGATTACAAGTGCTTTAGTATAACGGGCATGCCAGGAACATTCTTAGTAGTTACTAGCTATGCTGAATTAGTAATTTCATCAATAAGCTCAGTAAACTTGTTATACTATGGGATAACCTCCCTTTGAAAACCTATTTCACGTCCTTATAAAGTTGGCCAGCTTATAAGATAGTGTCTAAACAGAAATCAATGTTGAATTCATTGTGCTTTCCATCCATATGTTTCACATATTCCTCTTACGTTTCATTTTTACCTTTATGGTTAAAAATAATTAAGCTTACCGAAATTGACAATCTTTTGTTTGATCATCCTAAGAGCAATGTAAGATGGTTTAGTTTAGACTAATATGTCACAGTAAGGGTATTGCTCATAATCGTAAAATTTAAATTTCTTCTAGACTTTAGAGACCATCTTATCGACAAGCATGAACATATACTTTTCCTCTTTGGAAATATCTGCAACGCAATGTTCCAGCTCCATGACATTGTAGCTACAAAAGTTAAATAATAACAAAACTTACCAATTAAAAAACTTGACCCAAAAGTTTCTAAGTCTGTATTAGTAGCTCGCAGGTGTTCCAAGCATAGTGGTGGGAGGAGGTGTGTCTTATAAAGTTACCGAATAAAACCTCAGCTAAACTGGCATGTTAAGCCCAATTTAAAAAGCCTCATCATCCAGGATTTCATCGATCAAGTTAATAACATATTCCTGTTCTTTGCCTTTTTGATTGGTGAAAAGTTAGGTTATTTTAATGATCCCTCTCTTCATTGACATGGCAACAAAAAAGTAGTCTTCGTCCCTCCCTTAACACCACAAACTCAGACCGAGGGATTGGATTATTATCATGAAAATAAACAACCTCGATAACCACAGAGCCCTCTTTATAGACGCGTTCACTTAGAGTGTCTAGATTCTTATGGTTAAGTTCAAATATCGATGGAAAGGCTGACAAGTTGTTTGTTGTATAATCTACCTCATGGAATATTGTGACTTTAAAAGGCTGCAACTTATAATTGAAGACCAGAGCATGGAGCACTTATCTTAAAGGGAAATTAAAAGGGTTCAGAAAATAGTCACTTGTTATTTATTCAGGCTCAGAAGAATAAAATGCAGCCAGCATCATAAAGGTGGCTCTCAAATCATTGTAGACTGGACCATCACAGAGTATATTAAGCAGCCCGAGAAGTTCGTTGGCGTATGAGTAGTTTTCGGGTTAATTGCAGATTTCTGGCTTGAAATAATAATCTGTGTTGAAGGCCTGCTTGTAATTTCTATTCTGAAAGAATTTGGTTTTATTTGATCCTGGAGAAACTTGATACCTAAAGGAGGTATGCATAAGGCGATGTCTATTGCATTGAAAAAAGGTGATCCTGTGAACATAGCTTTCTTATATGAGTCGCAGTCGTTTTCAATGTATTTATAGAGTTTGACAGCATAGCCAAGAGTGCTCTTAATATGAACTATTTCGCTATCTGTGAAACTTGGAAGAGGGAAATCAATTATGTGAAAGCGATGGAGTATTGTATCTTCCTCACTATCCTCATTCAATAGTGGCGATACGTATAAGCGTGAGAGTGACTTCTTCTCCTTATTATCTTCCACTCTTCCATAATTTTTAGTCTCAGAACCGTGTTTGAAATCCTTGGTAAAGGCTGTGGACTTTGATAGTTTCTGTGGTTGCTTTTGTTATTCAATTAGCTCTTTATTTTCTTTAATTTCGTGGTATTTATTTGGAGTTATCATGCCTAAAGTTTTCTTCAGTCGCAGCTGTTCATATGATAATTTATCTTTGCTCTGATTGTTCACTTATCTCGAAATTTTAGATTTACTTTTCCCATTTTCTTGCATGATTTCTCTTTGTTCCTTCAGTTCTTCTATGTTAGAAGTAAGAACTTTCAACTCATCAAAGAATCTTAACCTGGTGTTTTTATAAGTGGCTTAGCAAAACCAGTAATTACAGTAAGGGCTTGCCTTGACAATTTCTAAGAAGCTGTGTATTAAGTCTTTTATTAAAATCTATTATTCTTCCCAAGTGCGTGGCTTAGTTTAAAAATTTTCAATTTTACTTTGGTAATCTGACATTTGAGTTTCTTGGTATAATTAAATCATCTGTCCTTCTTGATTTGGTAATCGCTACTGCGAATATTGTAATCTGAAATGCCTCTCACAGTTTAATTGAACGTATAGAAGTCTAAGTTGTTCTCCAGTTCTTCAAGATGATCTTTATCATCTTCTTACGAGAAAAGAGGGTTGATATTTGAATTGTTATTATTTTTCATCTAACTCAAAATCAATTAGGACTTTTGGTCTTTATTTACTTCTTACTGAAAATATCACTGTTGGTCAAGAGTTTTTTAAACTGCATACTTCGAATATAATCATCCTAATTAGAGATATAGTTACCATCTCCAATATCTTCGTCTAAATCATCTTCCAAAGATATATTTATATACCTGGATTTCGATTGTCAACTTCTTAATCTTTAATCAAGTCATCGAAACTGGAAACTTCTTCTTTTTTTATGAGCTTACAATTTTAAACATCTTGGGCTTTAACAGTGTGGATAAGGAATTCTAAGTCAGCAGAGCAAACAGTTTGTCTATCTGATTGGGGTATGTCAAATTTTTCTCCTTTCCTATATTTTGTATACTTAAGATTCTAAAGTCGGGTATGCCTCTAAGTAATTTCCTTGTTTTGTATAGCTTGAATCAATTCAAATTGGACTCCATCTAAGGATTTACTGTCGACCATATCTTAGAAAATTACAGGGTCCAGCTAAACAAGTGTTAACTACTTTGTCGGAGTTGTATTTAATAAGGGGTTCTAGAGCTTATTTAAGAAAATCGCATAGACAATCTTCACAAAGAGTTGAAAGTACGGCTTCTCAACTAGGGTTTCGTTTTTTATAAGGCTATCAAGATAACAGATGAACAACTTGATCCCTTCAGTGTCATGAGAACATAAGAACTCAAATACTGTCCCTGAAAAAGTACAAAGGGGCGCTTTATGACTCTAGTATTAGAGAGTGTAGAGCTATGCAATTTCAAGATCAGAGTCTCCTTCCTTGTAGGCATAGATAATCTTATCAATATCTGTCGGTATGAGTTTGAATTTTACGTTTCCAATGAGAGAGTGATGTGTCATTGTTTCTTTTTAATAGAATTATAAACAATGTATCCAAATATCCTTAATAATTTTAATTAAATAATTTTGATTAAGCTTAGCTATAAAGATAAAAGTTAATAATAAATGAGGGATTAAAGAACTAATACCCCTAGGCAGCAAATATAATAGCACACTTAAGAAGAGTCTAAGGATGCGTCTTATTCAGGAGTTTCTTGCTCACAGAATTCAATATTGAGCGACGAATTTCTCATCACTAATGCCCTGACTGAAATCAAGCCAAGCAAAGTTAAGGCTTAAGAGAAATCTATTGTTAAATGGACTCCTTTCGTGCTTGGTAAATTATTCCCAAACGTTATTTAGTCAACAAAGTTCACATACAATTCTGGATAACTGCTAAACAGTGGTGAAGTCCCTGTACAAATCTAGAAGCTTGCAGGTGGAGCAATTATAAAACTTCCTTAAGAAAAAATTCAAGAATATTTAGCCAGTAATGTTGATGTTTGTTACATATAAAATGATGATGAGCTTTGCAAATTCCTTGAAGCTTACCTTCAAAGTTTTTGACTTGCCAGAATCAGGAATAAACCAGTTATGAATAATTAAGGAAGCGACACAAGCTATAATATTACAGGAGGATGTAAAGTTGATGAGTAACGAGGAGCTCTTAGAGGCAGTCAAAATTTAATAGATGCACTCAACGAGACAATAAAATAAAAAGGCAAATCCTAGAAGTTAATTAGCAATCCTTTTTTGAAGAAAAGAGAAGCTAAGCTCGCATGTAAGAAATTAGAGGTTATTAATCTATACTATAACGAGCAATTAAAACCTCGTCAAGTGGCTAAGAAATTGAGGATGGATGTGGATGTTGTATATAAGACTATCGAAAAGTTTAAGTACGAGGTCAAGCATAAGATTCTTGATCCTGAATCACAAAAGAAAGTGGGTAGAAAAGGGGTTTGTGGGAACTAGCTCTTGCTTGATTCTATACAGGCCTACCTAGAACAGAACGGAATTTACGAAGTTACAGGATAGAAGCTTCATAATTATTTATTAAACCTGGCTCAAACAAAGCCAGAGTGTAAGCTACTTAAGGTGCCTTGCGTTACCACTCTTCAAAAGATTCTGTGAGATAAGTTCCATCTAAGATATGGGAAAACTCAGGCTGCTAATACAAAGTATAGAGACCCGAACTTCAATGAGAAGAGGCTCTGGATTAGCAGGTTGTTGGCTCAGTTCTTATATGAGGATGCAGTTATCATTTCAGTTGATGAGAGCAACTTCCGATCGGACTCGATGCCCTCAAAGTAATGGAGCTTCAACATTAAAGATATGCATCGAGATTCTGCAAATTTACAGAAGCGATAAAAAAGGTTGCAAAATGATAGCATGATCCTCGCTAGCGATGACAGACTTTTGTATGGAAAAATGCTCCTCAAAATGAATCAAAGTTCTGATTCTTCAACTTCAAAATTCTCAGAGAGCTTCCACCTGGAAAAAATTGAAAATGTTGGGGAATAATTAGAGAAGGTTTCAAATTCATTTGACTTAGGGTTTTCTAAAAATTGTAATTAAAAGGTTGGAAATATTAAAAATGGAAAATTCGGTATGGCTAAGTCAACTTCGTAAGCAATTAGCCATTTTGTAATGAAAAGCTTTATAGGACCTAAGGTAGGATAGGGGTTTAAGAAATATCCTAGACGCCAAAGAAACTTGTCAGCACTCCAATCTAAATTCTTGGACCAAAAGTCCTAAGGGGGTCAAAGTAGTCATCGAAAACCAGTAATTATAGTTAGAAAACCATTGAAAATACTAAGGTAATTATTAATGCATAATACTTTTAGGGAAATCCATAACTGAAACCATAAAAAAAGCAACTTCAGACCCCTTCAATGAAAACTCGGCTTGCATTTACAAAGGACCTCTCCCCGATATTAGAGGTCCCTGAGACCTCCAACTAGAAATTCAGCTTGACTAAAACTTTTCAGAGTTTCCGCATAAATAGTTCAGTGAAATCAGTAGTGTCTGAAGACAATTCAGCTTCAAAAGTGAAGAGTGGTTTAACTCCTATTCTCGATAAAATATCAAAACTAAAACTGGAATCTTCGAGGAAGAAGTCTGTTGACCTAGGTGCCGAAACCAAGTTGGAAAGTCGGTTTGCGGTCACTCCTAGGAAATTAAAACTCTCAAGTAGCTTCCACAAAGACTCATCGAACCCTGGGTCAGAGCAGGGAAACTTGCAGAGTGAAAGGGGCTCTTACTAAAAGCTTTGGCCCCAGCCATTTATAGAACCTCACTTGAAAAGCATTAAGGAATACTAGAGTGAGATGAAGCAGAACCTGGGACACTATGGGATGAAAGTGAGAGAGTTGTCAATTAAGAAAAGCTCAACTAAGAGATAGCAATTCTCAATGTCTTATATTGCTGCGATTTCCTAGGATAGAATTATCTCCAGTCAAGTGATAGAAGGAGCTTTTGACTCAGTTCTCTTTGAAAACTTCATCTACCATACCTTACGCAGTGTAAGAACTGACAAAGAACTACACTCGAAGAAAGTGGTCCTGCTGATGGACAACGCAGTCATTCATAAATATTCAGAGATGTTAGCCACAGCCAGAAAGTTCAAAGTGAATGTGCTCTTCAACGCCGAATACTCGCCTTGGCTCAATCCAATTGAGCAGTTATTCTCCTTTACAAAGAAGGAGATGAAGATGGACACTATTCAGAACAAGTAAGTTTTAATGGGCTTTACACTTTTAGGCAGCAATTGGTGAAGAGGGTTGCGGAAATCGTTCAGAATTTAAGAAAAGAAGACATCCAGGGGATGTGGGCATTCAGTATCAAGAAGTGGATTCACACTCTTCGGTTCGGTTTTGTGTGATGATGTTTGTTTCATAGCTGAAGTAGTGTATAAAACCTGTTTCCCTTTACTATTTCCCCTGTCATATCAGTTTTAAATTCATCGCAGATTATTATAATTAATAACACTATTTTATATTTTACTTAAAAATGTCCTAATTCACTCTTTACAACACTCAATTCTAAAATACTGCTTCTATTTCACATTTGCACTCTTAAAATGGCCACTTCCTTCGCGATTCTACTTAGTTACATTTGCCTTTATATTATCGCAATTATGCATGAATGCCATATTTTGGCAAAACTTCCAAATTTTAATGGAGTTACCCTACTTTCAAGCCCCTTTTCGGTAAATGAGAGAGGTTTTTATGAAAAAGTCCCTATTTTGGCCTAAACTACGCAAATCTCTGAAATCGCTAATTTAGCAAATCTCCCAACTTCCCTAATTATAAAGACCCCTAAATTTGAGATGTATCAATTTTTACAAGTACATATATAATTTTGACCAGCCCCCTAAATTTTTTGACCAACTACTAATAAAAAAATGACACATAGCAACAAAAAAACAGGGGTTTTGAAATTGAGGGGATTTGGGGTTTACGCATTTTTCCATTGGTCTAATTATATTATTTATTTAATTTTAATTTTATTTTCACAATTTCCTGATTCAATTCTATTTTAGCAATAATAGATTTCAATAGATCATAGAGAGTTGAAGCTTCAGGACTTGGCAACGTGTATGGTACTCCTGGACACTTTCCAGAAAGAGAGGACTGAAGAGATGGTGATATTAAGTGGGATATATGGGCTCTAGCAGCAATTATTTGTGAATTCGATATGGCAAGAAATGATTACTATAGCTGCAAAAGAGAGAAAGATTCAAAACAGAGAATATACAGCAATATCTAGACTAGAATAAGATAAAAGGTAGAATGAAAGACATGGCTGAGTAGATAATTATTAAGCCTAATCACAGAGCTGACCATACAATAGACTAAATTGTAAGTTGGATAGGAGAGATAAAGTTTAGAAAGCTGCCTCATGATGCCAAAGTACTGTTTGAGTGAATAATAAAAATAAAACACTTGCATTACACACTAATTTATATTACATTATAACCCTAAACCCCTACATAAACCCTATTAAAACCCTAATAAAGCATGCGTTAATAGTCTACTTTCATCAATCAAAAACTCAATCAAACAACTTCAGGGGTTTTGGGGGTTTTGAATATCATGCTCTCCTAATAAATAATCTAATATCTTAGAAAGAGGCCAAGTGACAATTCCTAAAGATAGCATTAAGAATTTGATTAAAGGTGCTAGCATTCTGGCTATTTATAGTTACTATGGGCCAGTACATACAGCCTAGGGTATTACTTCGCCAAAGAAAAGTACTGCAGTAACTGATACTATAATTGCCCAGAAAGAAGGCATGATAGCATCTAAATAGATAGGCAGAGCTTCCATTGCAAAAGCATTTGATAAAAGTAGCGTCACAAGCAAGAAGTGATGCTACTTCAATATTGGCAGAACTACTTTGGCCTATTATTTTTAAGATGGGAATCAGTAATCTTACGCATTTCTTTTCTTCTGCAGTTCCTATTGATTGCTTGATTTCCAAATCTAGCTTATCTATTGAGAGATAGCCCACTGTTAATCCACTCATTAATCCTGCGAAACACACCAAAACTATCAAAATATATTTACATGGAATTTGTTCTTACATAATGAGAAAAACAGGTAGCTCCAGAAAAGAGGTGTCCCATAGGCAGCACGTTCCTCTCCATGAAAAACTATTGGACTTTCGTCTTCGATTGAATGTTGTATTTCCTAGTACTAATTTTATTAATTATTTGGAATTTTTGTTGTAGTTGTTGACTCCTGAATTACTCCTGCATTCTGTGGATTCTGAAGACTTTCAATTTGATCATTTGAATCTAAATTAATTGTAAAAACCTATTGATTTACCTATCAATGCTACAGTAGAATTTAGATCACCTTAAATGACTCCATACTCTAATAACTAGTCATTTGTTTAACTTAATTGTGATAGAATGGTCTTATTCACAAATACTGATAAGAGAAGTAAATTGTTTATTGAAGTAAATTTTAGCTTCATTAAAATTGCTTATAAATAAATACAATACTCTATTAAATTTTTTATATTTAACGGTAACTCTATCACTCAATTTAGATTCTGATTCAGTAATATTCTCAGTAATATATAATCATAAAGCAATCCAAATGTTTTAGAGATGAATGAAATAATGAATGAAACAAATCAAAACCCTTATCTGACCCCAGAAACCCAATAAATTTACAATGCCAAGTTCACTTAACTTTTCGCTCAGAAACTTGAAAACCAAGTGAAGGAGGATATAGAGTTAATAAACAAGAAGAATACTGGGCTAGGGTTTGATGGGAGTCAAGAATACAGAAATCTAGGCATGGATAAGAAATTAGCTTAATCTCTTATTGATAGAGAAGTGTGAATTACAATTAACATAAATTACATTTTTAATGCATCAATGTTTTAAAATATCTGCTAAATACATACCTCTTAATAGCTAAATAATTGATTCGACTTGTGGGTAGAATAGCATAGTGAAATAGGAATTAAGGCTTAGAGGGTATAAATAAACTAGTAATTAAAAAGAAAGTTGATGTTATAATATTCTATAGTCTGTTTGTTAATTAATTTCATAATTTAAATTTGAATAACCTTCGTAAAAATAACAATAAATAGATGTTTAAATCTATATTATTAAAATTTAAATTTACATAAGTAAATTTTTTCATTTTTACCCTATTAAATAAATGAGTTTTTCTCCACCCAAACTAGATCAGTTTTAATCATAAGTTTCATCACAATAATTTAATAATTAAATTTCTTATTAAATCCCATATATAATTTGAATTTATTTTGACAATAAAATTACGGTAGTTACTAACAACAAGACGCAATGATGCAAGATGCAAACATGAACATGAGTGATCAACTCCCTATGGGGGTCCTCTACCCAAACAACTAAATTGCGAATCAGAATTAACTTGCTCTACATCAGCAGACAATTGGAAGCAATTCGTACAATGGAGTGAGTTAATCATTGCGACACAACATTAACCAGAAGAAACAATTCAACAAGAAAATTATGTTTAATCAAATCGACCAGGATAGCATCATGAATGATTATGACTCTGAAAATATAGACCCAAACATGCTTTTAATGATGGGAGACATGAAAGGTGGCCTCATCAAGCAAAAATTAGATTTTTTAAATAAAAATTATTATTAAAAATAAGTCCGCAAACAATTACATCAGCCAGATCTCAAGATTGCCGATAAACTAGGTTAACTCCTTCCTTATGAGTTGTAACTTATTGTGACATGGTACTTGACACCAAAAGATAATGCTATCATCATGAAAAGTTTGTCTAAGTACTGGCATGATTTAATCAAGAAAAACAAATACTGGGAATTGTATGATAAAAAGAAGCAACTAACAATTAATGAAAGACTTCAAATCGTGCAATTACTTGAACAAGCTATTTTATGAGTATAATAAATTTTGAATTCTTAATTGAATGCTTAGTTGAGAGGAGATCTAAAGGTAAACTATACAAGGCTATTGATAGAGTCACTAATGAAACTTGTCTTCTCAGGAAAATATTCATTGAAACTTTTCTAAAATAATATTTTTTAATTTTATTGATCTTAATGATTTTTGGATGTTACTAATGCAGGTCAGGATGATGGTATTCCTACTAGTGTTCTCAGAGAGATTTCACACTTAAAAACCTTAAATCACTAGAACATAGGTAAAATAAATCATGCGGAAGTGAAAAATGAGCTAGCTCAATTAGTCTACGAATTTCATGATCAGAATTTGAAGGAATACGTTCGTAAAAATTCATAAAATTTGATGACTCTACAAAGCATAAATGGTCGTCCAAGAACTGAAAAAGTTATGCACTTTTTATCAAATGAAAAAACGAAAGGTATAATCTACTAGGTCTTATAGGCAATTTGTTTCTCTCACAGAAACGGCATTATGCATAGAAATTTGAAACCCGATAACATCATGATAACTAAGGATGAAGTTGTTAAGCTTGTTGATTTTTCATTGAGTAGAATTGCCGCTATACCACATTTCCCTTATACACCAGAAGACCCTAAAGAGCGTGAAAGATCAGGTAGAGAAGCAAGACGTCTTTGGTATAGAGCTCCAGAATTACTTTTTAGAAAGCAAATGTATTCTTTCGAAGTTGACATTTGGTCAATAGGCTGTCTATTTGCTGAACTTTAACTTGGCGAGGCGCTGTTTAACGGAGAATCAGAAATTGAACAACTTTTTAAGATATTCAGATTCACAGGATCTCCTTCTTAAGAAGTTATCGATATCATGAGACATGGAACAGAAAACGAAATAGTCAATTTGCCATTTTGGGAAAGAGTTCATTTTGGTAATGTTTGCTATCCTAAGGACTCTCAAGAAATGAAAAATATTGTAGCTGCATATATTCCATCAAGAGAAAGTAGTCTTATGAAACTATTAATAAAGTAAATTATAAATCTACAAAAGAACAATATTCCACATAATATTCCTTAATTGTATTTGACCTCAAGGACAAAATGGGTTATGAAGGTTTAGATTTGCTATTTAGACTATTAGATATAAATCCTCAAACTAGAATCTCTGCAGAACAAGCAATATAACATCCATTCTTTGATTCTATTCGCTAATTAGAAAATAACTTGAAGTACGACTACTCAATTATTCCACTAATTGAAAACTATCATGGCGATATTTCTCCAAGTCACTACAAATATATTGCCTCAAACATGCATGAAAATGAAATAAAGCTTATGCCTAATGGCAATCTCATGTCTATTTAAAAGCAGATTACTGATAACATGAGATCAATCCTAGTTGACTGGCTTGTTGATGTTAGTGTTCATTTCGAAGTTATGAATGAGACTCTACATTTTGCAATTAATTACATTGATAGAACCTTATCAAAGCTAGCAGTTGAAAAGAAGTAGCTGCAGCTTGTCGGTGTTTCATGTATGAAAATAGCAGATGTCTTCAATGAAAGATCAAAGGAATACTATAGGTAGGAAAATTCAACTGAGTATGCTTATATTACTGCTGACGAGTACACTGCTCAAGAAGTCATAAAAATGGAGAAAGAAATTCTTAACTTGCTCAACTTTGAACTTTACTCACCAACTTCAGTTTCTTTCCTAAAGCTATACTACAAAATTTTGCAAAACCTAGATTAGAGCACAAAGATATTATCTTAATATCTTGCAGATTTGATACTTCTTGCAGTCAATTAGCATTAGTACGAACCAAGTATACTAGCTTCAGCCTACCTTTTGATTGCTATGTAAGCTCAAGAAATTCCAAAGGCAACTATCAATCAAGATTAAATGAACAGATTCAGGGACATCTATGTGTAATGGTACAATTACCCACAATTCAAGAAATGTGTTGACTTTGTCATGACAAGTTGGTTAGAGAGCAGACACAACCCTAACTTTTCAAGATTTGATGCTGTTAACAATAAGTATGAGTAATTTATTGAAACTATAAATATTAGATAGCTACATCCACCCATCATACAAGCTAGAGTTATTGAAGAGTGGTTTAACTATCCCAGAATATTTTAATTCTTAGATTACTTCTTAATATTTTATTAGAAATATTAAATGATATATCCCCAATATGAAGAGACTCACTAAAATAACTTCTTGACTAATATGAATCTTGAAAGCAATAACTTTAGTCCAGGCTCATAAAATGATTATCTACAATAAATTGAAGGCAGTCAATATCCAGACTTTTATAATTATATTTAAATTAACTTGTTCAAAAATTGTATATAAATAAAATTTATTCAGACTAATAAGAAGAATTACAACCATAATAAATGGAGTTATGTTGAACGTGATTTCATTCAATTTCTATATCTATAAACATTAATTCACTTGTATTATACAGTTTTAAATATAAATTATATTGATATGAACATTAATAATTCGTTAATTTTTATTGCTTACTATATTTTAGAAACCGTGTAATGATTATTGTGAATGAAATAAAAACACATTTGTGAGTTTAATTTTGGATGGATTAAAGTTCAATTATTAATATGTCTTATATTTATATCCTCCTTTTTTAATATATATTCCAATACAATAATCATGGATAACCAGCCTTTAAATAATAACATTTAAGCAAACCCTTCTCAATCAATGACACCATTTTATTCAAATTTTATAAGTTACATTTTAAAGTACTTGGATTGTAAAAAGAAATAAAATAGTTTTTATTTAAAGATTTGATCTGTCAAAGATTATAGACATAGAAAAAGCATAAAAGAACTTAGGAATGGAAGAGTTATACTATAAACTACTTGATAACTTTGCTTAATAAATTCTCTTATAAAATGTTGAAAAAATGTCGAATGCTGTAGATTCCCAGAATATGAACGATTTAAAGTTTTATGCTCATAATTTGAAAGGAGCTTGTGGATATATAGGAGTAGGCAGGCTTTATTAGGCTTGTGGGATGATTGAGAATCTGTTCTTCTAATAATAAGCTGGATAAGAAGAACTTATTAAGTCCTACTAATTGGCAATTGAATCAGCTATTGAGTATATAATTTATGCACCAAAAGTATTATCATAATACAGTAAGTAAAAAGCTATATACTCTGCCTATTTTATCAAAGATCATCAAAGTTATTATATTCTTATTTGTAATTTTAATTATGAGTAGATAAAAGCGAAGTGATTCCAATTGATTTGAATCTAGTATAAATCGCTAAAATTTGTCATTTAGCTTCTCGTAATGAGTCTGAGTATCTATGTCTCTCTAAGAATTAAACTTGTAAGAATCTTACTTTATTAATATATTTTAACACCAATAAATGCCTTTAGATGAGGAGAGAATGAATATAAGAGAAGTGTAACTTAAATTATTAAATTATTTTAGATTATATCTAAAACTGATGAAGGACACATGGGACAATAAATTTCAAGGAGAACAAGGAGCTTAATAACATCAAGCATCTTAAGTTAATTCCAACTCTTAGCAGCCATAAAATCCATAAGAAATTGAAAAACCATTACTAATGCCAAATCATAAAAACAACAACATTTTATCTCCATAGCATAATCATTAAATTTCATAATAATCTCCTATGTTTGGATAAAATGCCAATGAAAATGAAAACTCACCTGTATTCAATTAAAATACAGTTCATCAAAATTCAAGTAAAACTAAAAACTTACAAGTCAAGGATAGCTAAAGTTCAATAAAATTATGTTTTTATTTAATTTTATAGTTAGCGTAGATCTAGTAGATCAAATTTAGCCTATTTTTAAAGAAATAATTCTTGTCAAGCAAGTGCTTTATAAGCCTAGCAATTCATCAATGATAAATATTCTTCACAAAACTCCTCATCATTCTGTAATCCTTTCAACAATCAATAGATACCTAGCTCAAAATAACAATTTATAAGCAATCTGCCTTCTAATGTGCAAAGTAATCTGCTGCTACAAATTAAGGAAGCAGAGAATGAATAAGAAAGCTGCAGTCTTAAATACCTTAATCAAAATATAATTTATTTACAAGCTTTATATTTATCAATTTTAAAAGCTTGATAATTTTAATGAGAAAAATAGCAATCTGCACAACCAAGAATAAATGATGAATTCGCATTAAAGAGATCCAAGTACACAGCAGCAGCGTAGAGCAGTGCAAGAGCTCACTTTTAATAGTCAAAAATTAGACATAGGAAGCAACAACTATGATCAAATTCCAATAAATATCAATGATTTACATAGACGAAATGCTTCAAATCTGAATAATAGAATAAACTTAATTAATTTATAAGTCCAATATTTAGGTAATTTATATTTAAAATAACCAGGAGTTAGAATTTGCGTTGTAATAAATATAGAAAAAGCAATAAAATTAAGATAACATGTAAGGAGGAGGGAGCTTTGGAAATATTAAGAATGGAAGTACTTTAATACTAGCTGATGGAAGTCATGTTATAGATAATAATTGCAGCTGTTCAAGTATGATGCCTGAAAATATTAAAGATATCCTTAAAATACAAAAAATATTTTTAATACTTATTTATGATTTTCATACTTTAATTAAAGAGAAGTGCTTGATATTTTGACTAAGTTCAATTAAAATTACATTCATTATTAGAAACAATTATCTTTCAAATTAAAACTGATTATTTATTTCATCATTCAAATGATAAGTATTCTCTTAAATTTGACAAATCTAATTTATATATTTAAATATATTATATTTATATTGCTTATAATATATAAATTAAAAACATTCTATCTTACACAAATCTGTTTATAAATATATTAATGTAAGTTAAATAATATTAATAATATATTTTAGTAAATATATTAAGATTATTATTTTAAATAAATTAGAAAATCTAGTAACATTTTAAATTATTAATATTGGAATTTAAAAAAAGCTTAATCTTAATGTGTTAGAAAAATTAATTAGAGTGTTTCAAATATCGTAGATGTTTGGAATCAAAAGCTAGAACTTGATGGGTCCGAGAATAATATATATCATTATATTGCAATTAATTAAATTTGTGAATATAATAAAATAAACAATTAAATTTACGACCCTGAACTCTTTCTGCAAATCCTAAGGTGTCAAAGCTTACTTAATCTATCCATTCATTGAATCTGAAATTTACTTGAGTATTTTGTAATCATCATTATCATGTCCGTAGTAAACAGATGTGAAAATCAATTTTTTCATCAGTTAATTATTTGAATTAAAAACTTAAATTGCCTTATCAGGGTATTATGCCTATCCATCGCTCATAAAGCAAATTACATGTCTGTCGTAATTATTCAAAGATTAATTTATAATTCCATAAGCTTTATCAAGTGAAATAAATTATTTTCTTTTTAAATAATTATAAGATTTTTGGGCTTAAGGAGGTAGATTTTTATTCAATAAATCCGACTTTATTTAATATTTCTTAAATTATTGTAATTTATCTTTCACATATTCATATAAACTGAGCAAATTATAAATTGTTTTTCTTAATGTATAAATTTATTAGTTGTTGCTATTATTTACAATTAAAATGATCAGGATTTTCTATTATAATTGTTGATTAAAGTTAAAACTTTTTCTTTATTTACAAAGATTTTAATAAAAATTCCTATATAAAAGTCAATAGGAGATAAAATTAATGTTTTTCAAAATTTGAGACAGGAGACCTCCCTAACCTAAGATTTTTATAGAATATAATAATTTTGTATTTGAAAATTGAATAATATATTATTATTTTTAAGTGGATCTTGGAAATTAGTACCACTTCCGACATAACTAATGCTTCTAAGTAATTATTAATTAGGGACTTATTCAGTAAAACAAGTTGAGGCATTATCTGAGTAAGTTATAACTGTCATTTTTGAATTTTTAACCAAATTGGCATCAGCAACTATAACTCCTATGAAAGAAATCAACTGATTATACTAATGAGTTCCATTCTCCTTCCATAGATTTAAAATATAAAATTATATAATAAATAGATAAAAAAATAGATCCGCTAGCGTCTAATAAAAGTACATAGTGCACCTTTTCAAAATTTTTCTCTGCTGCAGGTAAGAATCTAATTTCTATATTTTGATCTAATTTATATCTATCACAAATTTCTTGACCAATGTAATTCCAAAGTAATCAAAACCCCAAAACTATGAGATTTAATTCATATATTTTTGTCTATAAGTATAAATTATCATAGTTTAAATTGAGATATATATATTGGAAATTAGAGTTATACTATATTTACCATTACATTTAGGAAACTTTAATTTATAATATTAAGAATCAACTATTTTATATTATAGCTAATTATTCTAATTGTTAAATTATTATCACAAACATAAAAGCAATAAACCATTAACCCAGTCTAATATTTGTAATAAATATATTTATTAAAAGTATTATAAAATATTGAGTTTTGAATACTTGCCTCATCTTATCAATTTATTTGATAGCCTCACTTCCAGATTTTAGGGTATATTTTTAAATGCATAAGAAATTAATATATTTAATAATAGTTCACCCATTTAGATTAATATTCCCATTTTTTCTTTATAATAATGCTTTTGAAATGATTCCATTTCATTTTCTAGTTATTATGGAAAACTTCTTGATTATCTTTTATGTCACCACAGCTGACTCATTAAAATTAAATAAAAGATATAATTTACTCTTATTGCATCGTTGTTATTATCTTTATTTCCACCAAACCCTTACAACTAGTGCCCATCATTCAAAAACACAATAATATTTAATATATTTATAGTTTAATATTTACCAAAAAGACATTTAGATTTATATATAAAACATAAATGATAATTATAAATTAATTTTGTTTTATTTTTCGGTTTTATATTGCAAGAATGCTTTCTGTCATCAATTACTTCAGCTTCATTATGGTATACATCACATTATCTTCTGCAAAGTGGACAGTACTCCTAGCACCCAATAAATTGTGACTTATATTTCTAGAGTGAGTCTTCTATTAATTCGTCTTCCTTAATGATATATGAAGCTTCTAGCATTTTTTTCAGAGACTCTATTCAAAATCCTATAATATTTCTAATTACTTTTTAAATTATTAATCTATATGATATTTATTTTTAAATAAAATACAACTTTAAATTCTATAGATAAGCAAAAATTTCAACAAAAGCTTTTTAAATATTTCATAGGTTAAGATTGATGCTTCTATAAATGTTGATAAATTGGAGATTTTTTCATCTTATAAACTTTAGCATAAGTTTTACGCAATATCTTATGGTATTATTAAGAAAATTTTCAATAAAACAATTGTAGTCAAAAAGCAGAATTAAATAAATTATAATTTCATTTTATAATTAAAACCTAAAGCTTTTTCAAAGAGTATCTATATTTGGTATTATAATAAATTGAAATTATAAAATGTATAATATTCAATAACTTGGCGCATGATTTTTCTTAAAATTCTTTTCTTTTTTCTATAGAAAATAATTAAATTTTAGTTATAAGCTTTAAGTTAGAGAAATGATAAATATAACTTACTTTAATCATATATTTCAAAATAATAATCTTGAAAGCAGATATAAAAATGATAATTAATACTATTTGTAATTTAAAATGATGTGTTAATTATTTTTTAATTAAATTCGAATTTCTTAAATTTCTCTTACATAAAATAGAATGCGTACCAATAAACTATAAATATTATCTGGGTTTGAATAGTTGAGCAGCTAATTCAGAGTGTTCAACCAAACTAAATATTGAGTTAACTACTAATTGCTACTCTTCAACAACTACTAAACTGTTAAGATTGCTCCAATTTTAATTTAAAAGTTACAAAAAGTAGCAAGACATGGCTTTGTTGCATAAATCCTTAATATAATTCTCGCTTTGATTTTCTTGGCTTGAATTCAATAAATATATTTTTATCATTGCTAATTTATAAAATAAGTGTTCATATTAAAACTTCATTATTTAATGATTGTCTGCGTCTATCATTTAATGATCATCTTAAGGGGACATCTAATCAGATTTCACAAATATTTGCATGGAAGTTTCATTTGATTTTTTAGATTTCAGTAATTCTAAGAGGTCAGTTAAGTATGTCCTGTAATTTTATAATTCATTGATAATTTTTTCCTTGTACATTGTTTATATATTTTTGAGTTTTTAATCATTTAGGCTCTTCCAAAGTTTTATAAATTAGTCATTCAAGTACTACTTTGGCTGCATTAAGTATTGAATAAGATTTTTTCTTGTAATGGCTTCTTCAGATCTACTAGCGTTTAAAACATTTTAGCTCTAAATGCGATTATTTGATTTTGAGCCTTTTTGTTATTATTTAAGGAAAGAGTTTTTTATAAAAAATCTTTAAATTTACCATATTAACATTTATGTACCTATTATTTAAATTAATCCAAGGCATATTTAATTGAATTATCTATAATTTCTGAAACAATTGAGGTCTTTTTATATTTCTATGAAGTGGATTGTAAATGCTATTTGAAGATATCTTTCATTTTCTTTTTGCTCTCTAATACAAGAAAGTTTAATAGATTCTCACTTGATTATTAAGCTACAGCTTTATCAGTTTCTATGTCATTACTTGTAACTTTTGCAATGAAAAGCATTCTTAATTATATGTATTAATTAATTAAAATTTTTAATTTAATCACTATAAATGATGAATATATAAAATAGATTCTTTGAGTCTTTTTACCGTCATTGAAGATTTATATGATTTAATCTACTTCAGCAAGCTGTAAGTGATAGATTACTATTGTCAAAAATGTTTAACTTAAAAGATGCAACCAAGCCACATCATATTCAGACAATTTCAGAGCTAAAGGCTCTAATTCCTCATTTAATTTGTTAGTTTTTAATGTTATGATGATTTATTATAATTATTAGTATTTATTATGTTTATTACTCATTAACAGGTTCAATCACATTTTTGATTGATTTTACAATATTTTGTATTATGTTTGTAGAAAGCTATACATATTTACTCTTTTCATTCTTTTTAATACTATCACCCTTTAGATCTTTGATATTATATAATTAAATGTAAAAAATATTTATTAAAATGAATTTATGATTTTGAATATGTTTATCAATAATTTAAAGGGGTAGCATATAATTTTATTTCATAAAACGGGAATAAAATTTTCAAGGAGATAAGTTATTAAAAATTATATAATTTTGGTTCCTTAAAATTTAGTCAATGGAATCTTGAAATTTATCAACTTTACTATCACACTTGATGTTTTTGATAATCTCAAGTTCAACATTCCTGATAATCTTTTCTTTGTCTAGCATATCAAAGGCTATTTACTTCATATTTGCTTCACATTAATCATTTAAACTTATTGAATACGTGTGAGGATCTTTTTGAATAGGGTATAATAGTTTAAATTTTTATTTTGTTTTCTTTTATTTGTTTTCATAATAATTATCAACACCTAAATCTTTCAAGAAATTGAGATATCTTTTTAAGCTTGGTAATAAATTCGATGAGTTAATGTTCTTTTCAAACTTTTAGTTTATTTCTAGTTATTCATCCTCTTCTAATATTAAAGGAATAATAGTATTTAAATTGGGATTACAATTAATTTATTTATTCTACTATCTTTTATTTTTAACAATATCTATTGTAGAATGAAAATAATCAAAGAAATTATACTTAAAATTAAAAATAAGAAAATTGAGTTGACTATTTATTTTGTATTTTATCCCGAATATTTACCATCCCTCCTAGGGTCATAACATCACGGTCAGGAGAAGAAAATGGTAAAGGAAAAATGTTTCACTTATTTGTCTTCATCACTGGCAAGTCATTAACTTCTTTTTTTATTAAAATTAAAATTGTCAGTTTTGTAAATTTGTCACACTATTCATTAATTACTCGTATTAGCATCCTATATATTTGTAATTAAGCAAATATGAAAAATAATTTATAAAATATAAATCAACTTTTTGAAATCGTTTACATTTCGCTTATACTTTCCTGGGCTATTTAAAATAAAACATAATTATTAATTTCGTAGCACAGAATCTTTTGACGTAAGCAGGGTTATATAATCATTCACTCTAAATCCACTCTTCAATCTAAGATACTATTACTTTATTGGAAAAATAACTAATTCTCAAAAATAAGTAATATTTTAATGTTCTGTTATAGTTCTAAGTCGAATTTAAATCCCAAATATTTTCTGTAATTTTTAATTTTAATTCATATAATGTTATTATCAATAATATTAATTGGATTTCTATATTAATAATTTTTAAAATTATATAATTATTTATTTTAGGATATAGAATTGTTTATCTACGAAGTTGAAATATGATTTGCTTTTTATCTAAGTTGAGAAATATATTTGAAATATTCAAAATATTTTTCAACGTTATTCTTGATTTTATCTAAGTACATTTCTATCGCATGCTTTAACTCTTAATCGTTTTTAATTTCATGACCATAAATTAAACTAAGCGTGCTTTAAAATACATTAATTATATCAATATGAAATAGATATTTTAAAAGTATTTATAATACTTTAATTTTATGTGCTAGATATGTTAAACAGCTCAGATACTAGAACATCTTTAGGTTTAAGATTGAACTCTTAGAAATAGTTGATTAGCTATGTTCTTATATTTAACCAAGTAGGTGGTGACTTAAAACGTAATTCTGTTCAAAGAAATCAGAAATAAATTATTATATAAAGAAAATAAATGAAAAAAATCTTTTAAATGGAAACTTTTTTATTATTAAATATAATAATAATCAACTTAGATGATAAAGAAATTTATCAATATCTTAATATTGATTGATACAGAATAAAAATATTTTGGGAAAAATAAATATAATCAAGCTCAAAAGAAATCTTTATTTATTACTTAAAAAGTTGTCATAATAGATGGTCTTGAGTTTCTACGGTTGTCTTTTGATTTTTACTAAAATTTCTATTTGAATTAAAGTAAAAATTCAAAATTAGAATATTTAAAATCGAAACTATGAAGATACAAATTTTAATTTACTAAATGAAGAATTATTTGATGTCTCCCTAAAAAAAACTTAAAATTATTTCATAATTAAATCAATAATTGCATTTATAATTAAATATAATTTTTAAATTATTAGGGATTTTACTTTTACTACTTATTCAAAAAATTATAAATACAATAATTATAAAATAAATTCAAATTTATTAGAATAAAATTTATATTAAATATTTATAATATATTTTTAGATTCAGAACAAAGTTGCTGAAAAATTTATTTAAATAAGAAGTGCTCTTAGATATCCAATTTATATAAAACTATTATTTTTATAATTTATCATATATATTATACAAAAAAATAATACAATTTGATGTATTACTCTACTAAGATGATTCATGAGTAAGATTTTAGGGATATAAAAATATTTATTAATTTCAAGAATTTAAATTGGAGTAAAATATATCCCTATAATTTTTCATTAGCATTTATTTCCAATCATACATATAGATTGTTTTAGTTTTAGTCAGTACCTTTTTATTAAATTCCTTTAAATATTCCAGATTATTGTAAAATATATAATTGATATAAATAATTTCTGCTTTTATTCTTTTGAATTTATGTTTTATTTTAAATAAATACCAATATAAGTTAAATGAATATATGGAATAATTTGTCCATTATAATTAATAACATTTCAATAAATTATTATATTTAACAATATTTCTTTTTTGAAACTATTTGATTTTCTCTAATGAAGGTGGATATTCTTAGCCAATAAAGAATAAAGAATTTGATTGTTACTATTCCCAAGACTATAGAACAATGTCCTTCATAGTTCTTTTATTGTAAAAGTATATTATATTTTTAATGATTTTAATTTTATATTTTCTTCAATTATTATAATATCATTATTCAATGCATCCTTGAGCATTTATATTTCATAATTACTGTCATTAAGATGAATTCCACCGACAATTTCCTATCTGTAAAATGTTTTCACTTAGTCGTAAGTATCGGTTAATATCTTTTACTCATCTCTTTAATTTTATTGTAATTACATAATAAATAAGTAATAAATTAATTGAAAATTAACTCAAATATATTTTAATTGAAATACTATTTCTTTTTTATAGATTTACTAATTTATGTGCAATTTATTTTTCTTCAATTTGATTTATTATATTTGACAATACTTAAGTTCTTATTCTATCTCGTTCCACTTTTCTTCGAAAAGCTTATTTGCTTCAAATGAATCTATTTACTAATTTTTGGAAAGAATTTCCACAATGTATTCATTAATCTTGACATTGCCAAGTTTGGAGGATTTAAGTTCCACAAATTCAGTGATTCTCCTCTGAGCATATTGATTCCATTGTTAAATGTTTAGTTGCTGTTGTCTAAACATATTTTTCTTCTACATTTATTAAATCTCTATACCGGCACCTAATTCCAAACTAATCAAAACATCATTTTACTTATTGAATTAATAATGACGAGATATTATAAATGGCATTTATTTATTTAAAAATATATGACATGATTCAATTTATTATTTTAGAAGGAGTCTTTTATTTGAATTTATAAAATGAAATTAAAAAAAAGTATAATAGATCACAAATTAATTTATATATAGAATTAATTCAAAAATTTTAATTCAAAAATTTTATTTAAGATAATACAAGATTTAATAGCATTCTATTTAATAGTATTATCATTTGAATGTGTATGGATTCATTAAACTTTTCATGATTCAGTTGATGCTAAAATTTTTATATATAAAATTTTTAATATTTATTAAGTAAAATGGCTCCAATTTATTTTCAGGATGGATAAGATTAAGTTATTTAAAATTTATGAAAATTAAATTGTCCTTAATTTGAAGTAGTGATTAATTTTTTTAATTCCTTCAAAAATATTAATAAAAGATATATTACTTTTAAACATTTATGACAATTACTGAAAGCTTTAGAATTGTTTGAGAGTTAAATAGTTCATAAATGTTTTATTTAAACCAAAATTATAGATTAATTAAATAACAATTGTTAAAACATTCTAAACTTATTTACTTTCTATTATAACTATCCTATTATATTAATTTAAATATAAGGTTGATAAGTTGTTATTGATAGAGATATAAAAACTTAAATGTGGCATTATGTAATTTAATTATATTTTTGGAATTGTATTTAATACTCCTTATTTATTACCCTGACGTTTCTTCAATGTTTGTTTTAGTAATAACTTTAAATTAACTATACATATGAAATAAATTTAGAAATGCAAGATAATGAAAAAAATTCTCAATATGATTTACTAATAATTCGCTTCTAAGTTCGATGATAAATGAAATCTTATGATTCATTTAAGTTAAATATTTTAAAAAGGAAATTTAACATAATTTTTTGCGATAAATTGAACATAAATTCACAATAACTTTTATTAAAATAGGTTTATTGGTGTTTTTAATGTGCTTAAATTACTCATCCATTCTTTGCTAAATTATCTAGCCATACTCTTCAATTTGACTCTAAACCTAATTATAAAGAACTTCTTGTTTAACATTAACCATCTTTCTGTTCGCATTCAAAGTCTTGCTCACAATATCATCTATTGCTTTATCGTGCTGTTGCTTTTTCATTTCAAAATTTTATTTTATAAGCTTATGTATTGTTAATTAATATATTGTCAATAAAGTTTATAAAGTTTTGCATGAATATATATATATATTTATATAATATTTTTGGGTAGAAAATCCTCTCGAATATCTTCATAAATATTTTTTTATTTTAAATGAGGAATAATAGTTTTTTCATATATAAATACTTTACTATTTAATCACCCTAAAAATATTTGATCTTTGAGATTTCTTTCTAATTTCTTATCCTTAGTTGATTTGTATTTTCCTAAATCGCTTATTTTGTCTGAGCTTAACCAGAGCCTTCCTGCAAAATTGAACCAATCTTTCAGAGAAGACTTCTGATTGTCTTGGATAGGGATATATAATTATATTTAATTGCAATTCTAATTCTGATTAATTTCTAAACCTTTTTTGTCTTTATATTAATAATTCTATGTTAATTCAATTATTTGTTTTTTAATGGAATCAATCTATCTGCAAAGTCTTAGGATGGTTTATTAGCAACGTATAGTCCATCTCCTGATCTATTGAATGCTTAAGGTAACATAATCACATTCAATTATTTATTTATAATTACAGTCTACATTTATAATTAAATAATTTTGATTTTCTTGCGTGATTGTAAAAGTTTAATCAATACCTCTAATTTTATTTGAAATTTAAAATGATTCTTTTTTTTATAAATTTAATTAACTTACTCTTACATTAAATTAAATTATGCATTAAAATAATTGATAAGTTAATCTATGGGATTAAATGCTAGCTTTCTTCTATTTCTAATTCCAATAGTGATTCACTCAGTTTTTATATACATTCTGATTAAGCTGTTATATTTATTTCAGTCAGCATGTTCATTTATAAAGCTAAAAACTATAGTCAACTATAATAAGATATCATTATTAATTTTTATTTTAATTTAATTTAAATTAATTTTTTTTATTTTAAATGAAATTGGATAAAAATTAAATTTATTTTCATGGGTTTCAATTACAATATAGACTTTAGGCTTAATAATTTCATTTAAGAAACTAGATTAGCACTCTGCAGCTAATTTGATGATCTCAGACATTTGATTGTTCATTTCGCTTTTACTGCAAATTAGCACTATATGTGACACACTCAAAATAAAAAAGACTATTCTTCTATCAAACCTTTCATCTCTAGCTTCTGCTGCTTATATTCCTTCAGTATCTAAAATGAGGATTTTCTTGTTTTATTATGAATTTTGATTTTTTACTAATATCATATAGCCATAGACCCCTTTTGTGCATCTACCAGCAGCTGACTGAAATTGAGTTCCAAATAGAAAATTCAAAAGTAGTGATTTGCCTGAAGATTAAGGCCCTATTACGCTCACTACCAAAATATCTTCATCACTATTTTCATGAATTTTATCATAAACTTCTTGGATAAATTATAAGTTATTCCCATCTATTACCTCGAATGGCTAACCCTGAACTTGCTGAAGTTGGCATAACTACTAATATGAGTCTTGGTATTACATCTTATTTTATATTTCAATTTCAATTAATATTGTGGAAATAATAAATTTAAAAGTGAATTATACGAAAAGGAAGAGCAAATTAATTTCCCACGTAATTATGATTCTTGCAATAGTGCATTAATTAAATTTAAATTTAACAATAGAAGGACTTATTTTGGCTTTTCTAAGTAGTTTAACTACTCAATAGGTATAGTTCTCTATGTACATGCTCCTGACTAAATTGAAGCTACTCTATAGACTTAGTATTTTTGTCAACTTCTTATTAATATGAATTAATTTTCTGTTAAAGTTCTTAATTATCTCTATCTTTCTTTTATTGCATTTATAATTGTTGCAAAATCATTCTTTATCCTTATCTATTTTCGCAAATAGTATTTGTAGCGTCTTCTATTATGCCTTTTAAGAGTTTTGCTATGATCTGACTCGAACCTATGATTTTCTATTATAAAATTAGATTAGATTTATAAAATCTATAAAATTAAGAGAAAGACATTAAATGAAAAATATAAATTTTTAACAATATTGCTTTATCATAATCAACAGTTTATCAACTACAGGAGATTTATCTACGTTTTGCATTTAATAAATATATGCTTAATATAGTACATAATTTATAAGACAAAAACAATTTTTCTTTTTCTTAATAAATTTATGGTAATTTTATAAACTTAAATATTAGCTACTCCAGTTTATCTTGATCCCTTCGCATACTTTAAGCTTCATTAGCATCTATATCTTTCTCTCTTTGCAAAGTACTTTTAATCTGGCATAAAGTCTAGTAATAAAAGCTCAATGGCATAAAATCTTTATCATGCAATTTGTCAATATTGTGCTTAACTAAATTTAAGAATTAATCTGCTAGTCTATAAGATTCCTCTAAATTTGAAGAATTATAACCACTAATAGATTCATAGCAATGTTAGAATAACTTCATTAAAACTTAAATATTTTATTGTTATAGCTGTGTAATATATAAATTTAAAAGTGATAAAAATTGATAATTTATTATGATATATGTTTGATCAAAAATAAGAATGTTTAAAAATATTTGCGTTTATATTGAGTCAAGTCTTTTTTAGCTATTCGCAAGATAAAGTTAGAGATCCATTTTTTAGTAATCGATTACAGTGGACAATATAATCTATTTTATGAGTTCTTATTCAGAATGCTGTAAATCTAAGTATGGTTTCATTTCAATGATTAATCTTCCACAATTAATTGTTTTAACTGAAGCTTTATTATGTTTATCGTGAATAATTAGAATTATCTTGCATTGCTACCCTTAAATTAGGTTCAGGTACTAATTTAAATTTTAGCTTTCGCTTTTCGAGACATGAACAATGAAAATGTCAAACATCTTTTTAATACTGTTTAGATTTTTCAAATCTAATATTCCATGAGCGTCAGCAACTACTATGTGCTAAGGATTTGCAAAATTTAAGTCAAATTAGATTTCAATAGTGCCATCGTTTAAGTACTTTTCATGATGCTTATCGAAAGTCCGAGTAAAAATGGAATTTATGAAACTTGAAATTCCTCTTGGGCATTCTTCTCTATCCGTACCTACCTTGAAGTTAAGAATTCAATACATAATTACATAATAGTAACTTATACATTTATAAAAGAATTATTGATTGACAGTCTTTTCTCAAATATATAGCCCAACTCTTCCCACACAATTTGCTAGTTTTAATTGAGTCTGAAAATGTTAGGAGTTATTAAAGGCAATATATAAAATACATCAATAATAAAATAATATAATTAAATTTTATTTTGCATTGAATGGTTGATAAATACTGCAAGAAGTCATAATTAATATTCTTAAATATTCGTCGCAACAACATAACAGATACTGAAGCAGCTATTTAAATCCTTAATCTTACTTAAATTATAACCTAATTTGATTTCAATAGTAATCTATAAAAAACTAAGTAGAAAAATATTTAGAAGAGAATTAATATCTTTATAACAATATTTTATTGTTTATGGGTTGATTAAGTTCCTATGATTAAGTTAATCCCCCTTTTTTAAAACTATGCAATCAAATTTTTAAAATCTAAACGTTTCTTTATATACTCAAATAGAAGTTTGATTAGCATATTCTAGTCCAAAATTTAATGCTTTTCATAATAATCAAGAAGAGACTTTTCAATAAAGCAGGTATACTGATCTGATTAGAATAATTATTAGGGTTTTTATAAAAATATTTTAAGAATAAAATATCAAGCTAAATATTTTTCCCACCAATTATTGCTAATCATTATTGACATTAATCTCATAGTAATCAGAAATTTAGCAGGATATAAAATTTTAATTAATCAAATCACTATTAAAGTAATTTAATTATTGACCTAATAAATTTTGAAACGGTACTTTGAATCTATTTTTAACATTTACTACAAATTATGTAAATTCTCTTTCATTTGTGTTTGATAAGATTTTCTTATCTAAATATCTTTTGCTCTTATTTACTCTTTGTAATGTGTTATTATATAAATTAATCTATAGAAAATTAAATTGAAATTTAAACATAAAAATACATTTAATTTTAATTTATAATAATTAATATTACAAGATTTGCTGCTTCTTGATGATTATTTTACAGCTTATCACAGAGATAGCTAATTTTCAGTTTCTTTTCACTTGTTAAATCACAATCATTCATTAAGTTCTTAATTTAATATATTATTTTCTTAATTTAATCTGGGAACTATGATATCTTTATTCCAAAAATAAGTAAAATTACAAAATAACCAATTAATATATTTTGATAAAATAAACATTTTTATTTATAAACGATAGAATAAGTAATTTTCTGCTTTCTAAAAAGTTCAATTTAATTATATAAATAAAATAATTTAATTATAATTATCTATCCATTTTTGTAATATAATGTCATTTCCAAGATCTTTTGCAACTTCAGGGTAAAAATTAAATATTTCTTGCATTACAATTTAAAAAGCTTAACCTGTTTGATTAAAAGCAAGTCCTTTTAGAGTTTCAATCAATTATTTGTAATCATTTAACTTTATATTCTTTAATAATTACTTTAAATTACTGTTCTACATTTTACTCTTTAGTTTATTCTTACTGGGACATAAAATAATTAAAATCAGAATATATTCTTTTGAATTTAGTTTTAATATTTGAATCTCCCTAAAATATTCTTTACCTGTCTGTATCTATTGTAAATATAAAAATATTTATAGTTTAACTGATAAAGCGAATTATGTTTTTAATTACTCAACAATATTATAATTGATCATAATGGATTTTACTTATGGATAGCAAATTGTTATTATATCAAAGCAATGACAGGATAATTCGAAAGATTTAAGGGCTAAAATTCTTTTACAATACTTAATATATTTATTAAAAAATATTCTACCTGTAGATTTCTTGTATATAGTTTTGAGTGTTTAAACAATAACAGCATCGTTGTTAGAGTCATTCATAAATATCTCAAGCTCTGAAATATCATCTTGAAGATCTTAAGATGTTTCTTTTTCTCTTAAATTTTAAAGTTACTGAATGGCTTAATATTTATTTTTCTCGCATAGCATTCTATTTCTATAAGTTTCATGCGGGTCTTCTAGCTAAATTAGCTTTCCATCTAAGTTGTGAGTGATAAATATTGAATATGCTGAATGAGGGCATTTTTAATACGTTTCATTGAGTATTTCATTGCATTTTCCATATAATTGCTTTTTAAGGTACATTTCGAAGAGCTTTGTGGTACCCCTGTAAGCTATATCAGCAAAAAACTCTGATTCAAAAATAAAAATAATTTTATTATATTAAATCTTAAAACAAAAATTTAGTGATTACTTGCAAATTACATCATAGATCTCTTTTTTATTAAGTTAAGTAAAATCAAACAATTCCTTTCTTTATAGGTGATCCAAATTTTCAATAACTTATTTCAATTCATTGAGAGACTATACACTTTCAATTTTTTGCACAATTAATTATATCTCAATCTAATCCTAAGGAATTGAGCTATTTATATTTACATAAGTAAAATAGTCACTTTGTTGATTTATAATTTAGGTTTAGTCTACGATTATTTAAGATTATCTGTTCTAGATTTGCAGTTCATTTTAATGAGGTATTTAATCAGTATAATTAATATTGAGAAAAAAATATCGGAATAATCTAAATCTATATATATTTAATATTGAGAAATAAATAACTCTCCCTAAATTCTATATATCTTAAGAGTTTACAGCAGTATTTACTTATTTTTAACTATCATTGGCCTCATTAAATTCCATAAACGCATCTGACTTATCTTCCGTTATATTATAACTGAGAAATGTGTCTTCATTATTACTATTCACCATTTTTGTTTCATTATTCATTGCTTCAGCTTATTCCTAATTTTAAGCAAAGTGCTTTTTTGGAGGTACTTCATGATTATTATTAAAATTAATAGAACCATTTGGTTGATACTCATTTTATTCTAAATCTTGATCATGCTGATTTAGATAATTTTGTAAATTGCTTTCATCTAAAGTCTCTTCTTTTCAATCTTTGAAAATTTCTTCCATTTAAATTTCTCCTTTTACTATTATAGTTTCTTTACTTCTATCTAAATTGAGATCTTAATTACATTAAATGACTTAATCAGGCTGTGATATTTTTGATCTTTAAAATGTTTCAGGAATATCTTATTCTTATAAACTACTTGATTTACTAATATCTTAGTTATTAGTCAGTAATAATTCTATCTACTACTAGTTTTCTAATTATGTCTCTTAAGCAATGGATACAACTTAAAGTAGGCTGTTGAAATCCTCTTCAGATACCTTTTTTATTTTAACAATAACATCTATTTAGGGTTTATAATAAATAAATAACTTAAATATAAACATTTACAATGGCATCATAAAAAAGATTTTTAATAAATAAATGTTCCTCTCAAAATCTTTAAACTTTTTGAGATCTTGTGAAGATTTTATTTTTAAAGTATCGATACATTTTAAGAGAATTTCTCGGACTGTTTATTAATTTTAAAAGGGCAAAAAAATAAATAAATATAGTTATTTAATAATAGGATTAATTTGTTTCCGTATTAATTTTCATCACTAAAAAGGAATGGAATGAGGTTTTGAAAGTCAATTGGTGCAATACTGGACATGGGAAGATAATTTATTTTTGGAATGTTGTAAATTATTTATAAATTAAATTAAAAGTTGGTTATAATAAGGTAATTCTGACAAAGATTATACACTTTTAATTTTAAATAAAATTAATCAAACATTTATAAATAATATTTAATCACTCGATATTGGAAAGTTCTTTGATCCCTTATAAAATCATATTGATTTAAATATTTTATATAATTTTATATATAAAATCAGAATATATCAATAATTAATATAGTTTAAATTTAAATTCAAATCTCAAGTTAAATTTAATCAATATATAACATTTAAAATGTCAAAAAATTTGAGTTCTTACTATCTATCTCAAAACTTAAGCAAAGCTCCATGCTTGAGCAGTCGCTTAACTAATTCAAGCTCAGCTACTAGGCTTTAAAGTATGACTAATCAATTCTTAAGACAATCCCAAAATGGTAACGGAGCTGCTTAACATAATTAGTAATAATAGCAACTAGTTGAATTTCAGGATGCAAATGATTGCTATTATCAAAATAAAAATGCTAGAAATCCTTAAAATTAGTTCAAGATTGTAATTTTTAATCTCCAATCAAGTAACTATAAAAATAATTCAAATAAAAATGAGGCATTCAACAAGGACAAACCAATGAGCATTATATAAATGCAAAATCAGTAGAAAAGCAATAAAAGACAATTCTTCAAAATTTATCAGTGATAAGGAATATTAATATTACAGTGTGAATGATCCTAATGTCTAGTAACAACAACTTTAAAATGATTAAACATAGAACATACAAGCGAACTCTGATATTCTTGGAGATTGCAGTGTCATAACGCATGCAACATTAGTGAAAAGTAGAAGTAGTTCACTTTAAATAACAATTAAAATAATGGTAGGTCTAATATAAACACTTAATTTCCTCAAAATTTGAAATTTACATATTTGAATTATTAAATCAACTATAAGGATAGCAGGTTTTTATTTAATCAATCTAAGTCTCCTCTAAATCACACAGGCATTCAAAACCCCAAAACTCCTTAATGATATTTATAAGTGTTTTGATTAGTTGAGTATAGTTGGGGGTCTTATTGGGGTTAGTATAGAAATTCGAAGGTTTTATATGAATTTAATGAATATTTAATAAGTATTAGTGCATTCAATTCAAACAAATTTCATCTGCTTATCTTTGTGATATCTCTTGAGTCTTACAGTCTGTAGTTGTTATATTATATCATATAATGATTATCTTGGATATGCTGGAGCTTTTACGATGACCATCTCAACTATCTTCTTAATTTCATTGCATATTTCATCTTGCTTAATATGTTTAGCAGCCAAACTTATTGATTATTTCTCATATTTTGTTCCAAAGTATGACATACTTTCCATATCGCAATCTAAGATAATTGCAGTTACCGCCCAAAAATCCCATTATACAGAGCCATTTGTCCATTTCTCTCTTATAGGGAAGTATCCTGGAGTGCCTAAAACCTTAACTAAAGTCCCTATCTCTTGTCTTATTGCTCTGTTGAAATCTATGACTACTATTTTTAAAGGGCAGAGATTTAGCATTAAATTTTCTGGCTTCAAATCTCTATGAAAATACCCTAGATCATGGAGCTCTTTTACACCCATAGTCATTTCTGTGAGTATCACATTCAAATCATCAGTATATCTTTATGGTAGAGATATTCTCTTGGAGTCATTTCGAACTTCTTGAGTCTTAATGTAATAAAACCATGACCAAGCATAACTCCGTCGAGCTTAGCTAAGGTCTTTCATTATCTTTTCTTAGCCTCTCTCATTAATATGTATTCATTAGCAAATTCATTTTAATATTGCTCGTTCTTAATGAGATACTTAAATTGATATACCTTGTAAGCGAATCCATAAAAAACTATAAGTTTTACCTTGTTTGGTACGTCAATATTCAAATTGTTCTCAGTACAGCTGCATATGTCAACTGCATTTAATGCAGGTATATATATTGCTCTCTCTTTTAAGCATGCTATATACATAACATTTGCTGGCTAGTTCATAGACTCCAATCGCTTTTATCTCTTAAATCTCTCTTACTGTTATTTTAATGACTCAAGAGAGTTATTTTTTCTTTTAGCAGGTACAAGCTTTTAAGTCTCCTCATCTTTGATCAGGAATTGTTTAAATTACGCTTTTGCATATGCCTCTTAACTTTGGCTGAGTAAGTATAAGACTTCATGCATGTTGTGCAATAATATCTACCATATACTTTATCTTGCTTGAAGTAGTAGATCTTCGGTCTCCCAAAGTGCTCCTCTTTGATATGCCTCTTCAAGCAAAACTCAGTTGAGAAGAAATTTTAGCAGTCTTAACATTAAAATGTTTAAATTTTTTCAATTGGTTGCTGTCCTTATCTTCCTCAACCAATTTAACTTATGCCTAAACTCCAATCTCTGCACACTACTTCTATTTTTAAACTCAAATTTTAAAGATCACAGCTTCAAACTCTAGTGCTCTTAGCTCAACCTCCATTTCAATATAGTTTTTCTGGTTTCTTAGAGGAGCTTAAGTTGCCTGCTCCAAGAAAAACTGGCTTACGATTTAAGTTAGCCGCCATGTTTAAATTCAAATTTAAATTTAAATTATTAAGCTATAATAACCTCTCTGATTATAGTAATTTTGTATAGGAGTTGGCATTGCAATAACAATGGTTGATTCTTAGGCGTTAGACATCGTATTTATACTAAGTTTATAACTTAAAGTTTTCTAATTTCATGGATAATATTTTTAATTTTGGTACCAACTTCTACAAAATTCAGGTTAGTACTGGTACCAATTAAGTTTTGAACCATTTTGGAACTTTTCCATTAATATTTCATTAGTTTAAAACTAGGTACTAATTAATTTTTGGTACTATTAAATTGGTACCAATAAATAAAACGGATTTAGTACCAGTACTAATTAAATTTAACTAAATCTAGTACTAATTTAATGGAACTAAATTGATAAAAATGGAGATCAATCTCTAAAGTTGGTTACAGCTTCTGCAATTTTTTCCACGTATAGGATCCAGAAGTCTATAAATTATAATTTGAAACACATTAATAGGAAGAGTAACAAAGATGAAATCACTCAATGATCAAATGAAAAAAGTTGAAGCTCAAGAAATGATCTCAAGATTCAGAAGCAAAGAAGATCTCTATCGAAACCTAACTTTACATGGTAAGATAGCTTGATGAATATTAACATATTATACGGTTGGTTTATTCCTTCCAACGACGGAAGGTACCAAAATTTCATTCTTAAAATAAATACTTTATGAGGAGAAGAAATCTTTTAAAAATAAAGAAATTAAACTAATTGAAATTTCAGACTACCCTGAGATTTCACTTACTAATCTTAAAGAGGATGCTGTGAAAGATGAGGAAGTGGTTGTTTACCTTCCTACCAAGAAACAACTCTCTAATAAACTACCAGAGAGGAACTTCTTCTTTGGTGTTCTTGGTCTCATAAAATGGGAGAATCTATGAGAAATAATTGAAGAAGCACATAAGAAACGATATTCTATCTCTCCTTAAGACTAGAAGAAGCAAGCATTCTAATAAGTTCAGCTTGGCTAGATGAACTTAAGTAGCATCCTTATCTTTCAAGTAAGCTTTGAAATATAACTTTGTAGGAAAATCTGGCACTGGGATATATCTAATGAAAGAGCATGCTAAGGTCTAGAGATAGAAGACAGCAGACAGTTCATTAAGTTAGCAAAAGACTTTATCATGAAATATAAAAACCAGAAGATATGAATAATGATGCAGGAGATAGCAGTAAGCCTGCGAAGTCTTAAGAAGAAGAAAAGAAAGTGAAGCCTAATCCTTTTAAAGACCCATTTAATATGCGAACTATTTCATTCATTTAAGATTAAAACTTAATAATCAACATTCATTCTCTCTATCTTTGAACATATCGTAGTCCTATCTTTATTCACTCTATTGTAACTACTATGTATTAAGTCTACTGCATCGATTGGTGAACCATGCATTAGATGATACAACAGTAACTTCTCGAAGTAAATCCAGTAGAATTCCACTCCAATAAGGAAAGTTGTATTCAGGAGTTATGTTTAACTCTCATAAGCTTTCTTAGACTCCTTAGTCTTATGAACTGATAAGTTATCAACAAACAAGATGATCTCTTGATGATTATTGCATTTTTCTCTTAGCTTATGCAAGAACTCAATATACTACTCGCGCATAATAAAGCAAGGATGAATTACACAACTTTCTTAGCCTGAATCCTCGCTAATGCCAGCTAAAATTGCATGGGTGACAACCTTCACTTTTCAGTCATAAACTTCAATGTTATCAGACTTCTTATATCTTAACTTATTAATAAAGTGTTGAAGGTAAACATAGCTTCATCTGCTATTATCAATAGCTCTCTGCATTTAATCATATATATATAGTTTAAATTATTTTTATAAAATGGCACTGTAAAATCAATTACTCTCACTCTGTTGACAGTCATGAAAGTAATACCACATCTTCTATAAATATTAACTATTGTCTTAGGCGAGATACGCATGTCAGGAAATTTGCGATGAAACATTACAGCTCGTTAGTTCAGTGGAAAGTGCGCCCAGTACTTATGTGTCTAAGAATCACAGAGGTAGTTAATATGGGTCTGAGAGAACTTTGATTTTATTGCTGGATGTTTTCAAGTACCAGAACTAAAATGCTAAACAGCAAACACGCAATGATACCAAACAGTTGAGGCACTCTTGTGTAAAGCTTTGCTATAGCAGCATAATTTAGCACTGGTTTTATTTAGTCTATACTCATATTCGTACCATACCAAAGTTAAAGCAATAAATCTAAATATTTCTCATCATAAATAATCCCTAAATTTCGCTAATTTCTCTTTCTCATTTTGCAAATTGGCTAAATTTCTTTACTAACCCCAATAAGACCCCAACTATATCCTACAAATTAAAGCACTTATAAACCTCATTAAGGGGTTTTGGGGTTTTGATTCTCATACTAGAGACCTCAAAGTGAACTTAACGAAAAAGCACAATCAAATTTTGTCATTATTCATGAACCTACAGGAAAAAGATTACTATAAAAAAGAAGATCAAGAAATCTTGCCGAGTCTCGCAGATTTGAGGTATAGAAGTAAGTCAAATTTAATGAAAGCATTCAAGAACTTTCCTGTCTCTGATATAAATAAAATCATGGTAAAAATTGAGACGATAATGATTCCTATCTTAAAAATTTTTGAAACTGATTCAAAATCCCAAAACCCTTTCAGTAAATTGATTGAGTTTTCGATTGATAAAAGTAGACTGTTAGTGCATACTTTATTAAGGTTTTATTAGCGTTTATGTAGGGGGTTTATGTTTAAATATTAGTAATTTAAGTGAGTATATCGAGGTTTGGGGTCAATATATGACATTGAGTATATATATTTATTGTTTAAGCTGCGATATGGTTGTAATTATTATAGTTATCAACTCAGACCTATTCTTTTTACACATTTATAGCAAGGCTACTCCATAAATCTCCAGCAACTGTGAGGTCTCACTGTCTATTAGCATTGAATTTAAAGAGATAGCATCTTAATTCTAAGCCTAAGAGACCCTTAAAATTTTAGCAGCATCATATTGACTATCTTATTAATGATAAGACTCTTAAATACTTGGCTCATTTCTCTCTAGCCTAGAGGGCTGTGATGTTTCATCGCCAATTTCCTGAGCTTCACATATCTACTTAATCGATAGCTAATATCTATAAAAAGAATGGTATATCTTACAAGACAGTCAATCGCATTAAGAGAGTGATTGACTTAAATGTTCCATTTTAAAAGGATAATTTAAAATATATATTCAATTAAATGCAGAGTGCTTTTACTAATAACATGAAGTTCATACACGCTGATGAGGCAGTATTTATATTTAATACCTTCATATCAAGGTCTTGGTACAAGAGGTATAGTAATATAGAAGTTTAATCAAAAGGTTAAAGTATAAACTCATGCAATCCTTGGTGGAATCAATGAAGATAGTGGGCTTGAGACTTATGTTATCCACCCTCGCTCTATAAAGACTGAATAATATATTAAATTTTTGCAATAGCTTAGAGATAAATACGCTGACTAAGAGATTATTCTATTCGTTGATAACTTGTCAGTTCATTAAACCAAAGACTCAAGGAGAGAATATGAAAGGCTATACATATCACCTGTATTTTATGTTACTTATAGCCCTCAGTTCAATGAAATTGAATTATACTGGGGCCTATTAAAAGGCCACTACAAGAAACTTCTGCTCTATCATTTGATGCACGATCTGAAGATAGATACAGTAGATTTTATTAAGAGGGCTGCTAAAAGAGTCTGCAATGATGAAGCAAAAGTTTGCGCAAGAGAAAGAAGATTTTGTGTTTTTATAAATAAGTATTAGACTTAAACGAATGAATAAGTTCGCATATTAAATTTTTCCCTTAAATTTGGCTTCTCTTTCTTTTCTTCCTCTTCAGGCTTGATTGGGCCCATGTTTCTTCTCTTAGTGCCAGCCCCTGAATCTATGTTCATCTCGTCTGGCTTTTATAAATCTTTGAAGAGTCTCTTACTTAATTCATGCTTTACTTAAGACTTTCACTCTCTGTTTAATTTGCTGCGCTCTTTCATCAAGGTAATAGCAGTTCCTGGTTTTTCTATAAAATTACAAGATTAAGCTTACTTGATATGAATGGATGCTTTTGAAGTTCCTACAACCAGGAGTCACCAATTTTAATTCCCTGCTTCTCTTTTTCTTCAGAAGAGATGTTATAGCGTTTCTTGTGAGCTTCTTAAATTACTTCATTTAAGTACTCAAGTTTCAGAGTTGCAAGAACGCCAAAGATAAAGTTTCTCTCTGGCAACTTATTAGAGAGTTGCAACTTTGATGGAAGGTAGGGACCAAAATCTGGATCACTCATAGTATCATCATAGAGGTTTGTTACTGAAATTTCAGGGTAGTTAGCTATCTTTATCATCCTAATTTCATTACTCTTAAAAGCTTTTTTCTCTTCACTTAGCAATGCTTTTAAGAATGAGATTTTTGTTCCTTCCTGGGTTTAAAAGAACAATCGAACTAACGTTAATATATTACTTGATTAACCAAGAATATAGAGGTTCTCTTTACTTCTAAATTTTCCTATTAAATCTTGAGATTAAATTCTCTTAATTGCATCATTAATAGACTCCATCTTACTTCCTCTTTCTAGAAATGTTAATGAAATTTAAAATCATGGATATCCATTCTAAGTTTATTAAAATCTTACTACTAAATAGGGAGGATCTACTGGAGGTCAATCTTGAAAGATATGAGGAAAAGAATTGAAAAACTTGCTACAATTTTCACAGATTGATTTCCATTTTTATCAAACTTTCTCCATTAAATTGCTCCTAATAATGTTTAATTATTTTAGGAGATCCTCCAAATTAAGTTCAAACTGTGATTTGGTGGACCTCCTAGAAAAATAAAACTTCTTGAGGAGCTTTTTAATTTACTAAAATGTCAAATATATTGAGAAAATATGTCAACTATCAGACTTTTTTTATGATGATTTAATTTGCTTATCTCCAAGCAAAGAATTTACCAGACTGTCTTATACTTTATTATTATAATCTAGGTTGATTTTATCATTATCATAATTAAATATATCAGCAAAATTAAAATGAGCGCTATCCTTTTGAGAAGAGCGGCATTACTTGGGTAAAGTCAATAAAAATTATCATTCCAGCAACCAAAAACGTAGAGACCAGAGACGCTTGTACTTAGTGGCAGCCTACTTATGACAACTTTAACTAGTCTAGCTTTGAGATTAAAATATAAGTTAAGAGGAGGTCATCAGAGAAGCTGTGCAAATTGAGAGGAGGTTAATTAACCCACCATAGATCATTAAAATTGACAAGCCAAAGTTGACTATTAATGAATAGAAAGCAATATAATTTTCCTCTATAGTCAACTTACAAGAGGCATTTGAGAGATATACACAACGATATGCCTCGATTATATCTAAAGCATTAAAAGAAAGATGGGAAGTATGTCTGTTAGTTTTTTGAGAAGCCATATTCTCATACAAGAGACCTCAAAGTTCACTTAAAGAAAAAGTATAATCAAAGTTTTTACTTTATTCATGAACTTACAGGTTAAAGATTCCTATAAAAAGAAGGTCAAGAAATCCTGCCAAGTCTGTTAGATAAGGGGTCCAGAAGTAAATAAAAATGAAGAAAGCAGTCAAGAATTTTCCTGTATCTGAGATATACAAAATCATGGTAAAAATTGAGGCGATGAAGATTCCTATTTTAAAGAATATTGGCATAGAATCTTGCCTTTAAAGCTACCTCACTATTGAGGATAAATTAGAGAAGAGAGTCATCACTGATGACTAATATGCCTATAAATTACATCCATTCAATTACTTTCTTGCTGATGACAAGTCCTAAATGGAATTCGCTAATGAGTATTATACTCTATAACAGGCAAATTTTAGAGTGTGGAAGCATATTATATAGCTAGATTCTATACTTGGAAAAAACCATGTAGCATTTAGACTTCCTCTCCTCGAGATGACTTTCAGAGATTTTTTATCTGATAATAGATGTCAAAGATAAATTGACTTGATCGTGCAGCAAATAAATGAGGGTATTGAAGAGCTTCAAAAGCTTGGCTATGTTCATAGAGACTTAAAGCCAGAGAACATTATGATGGACTTTCAACCTCTTAGAGTTTATATAGAGCTCAAAGATTGCATGGCTCTGCATTAGAAAATGAATACGAAACTCATGGATATTTTCAAGAGAGAGAGAGACAGAGGACTGGAGATATGGAGAAACTAAATGGAATATCTGTGCTCTCGCAGTAATAATAATAGAGAGCGACATGCCTAGAAACGATTACTTTAGCTGCAAGAATGAGAGAGATTTAAAGTAAAGAATCAAGCAATATCTCGATAAAATAAATGGAGGTCTCAGAGAGCTTTTTTACTCTACTATTATCAAGCCAATATAAGAGAATTAATTAAAAATAGAAACAATCAAGCATCAACTTAGAAAGATAAAATTCGGAGAACTGGTACATGACTCTAAGCTTTTGTTTGTGTGAAATATTTAAAAAACTCGCTTGTTATACTCACTTAAATTATTAATATTTAAGCATTAAACCCTTACATAAACTCTAATAAAGTATGCGTTAATAGTCTACTTATAATAATCAAACTACTGAAGAGGTTTTGTGATTTTGAATGCAACTACACTGGTTGATAGCTAAACTTATGTAAGAACCAATAATTGTTTTGATGCCTAAATTTTTATAAAGAATAGAATATTGAAAAAGACAATATCAAGGTCGAGTTTATGAAAAATCAGAGAAGTTTAAGGTTTTGCCCATACAAAAGTTTATAGATACTGAATTAACAAGTCATAGAGCTTGTATTTATATTTAAAAATATGTATTTATTAATCATGATTTTTAGTTTATAAATTAAATTATCTTTTCAATTATATGTCTTGAATAATATGTTGATTTTTTCTTTAATTAATCAATTCTTCTTAACAGATGTAATGAACTTATTAAAGGATAAAATTTAGAAATAATAATTGAATTTTAAGTTATGAATCTAAAAATATATATAAAACCAATTAATTTCTGAATAAAAATTGTTTATTTAGAGACATGATCTAATAATTTTATATCCCTTAATTGTTCAAAGGCTAGGTATAACATCCATTATAGCTTTAAAAGTTTAGTGCTATTGCGGTAGCAAATAAATATATTGAATAAAATATGATTAAATTTAATAGAGCTCGAATAAAGAATGGACAATTTAATAAGAATAAAAGTAAAATTGATAATAAAAATATCTAATAAAATCAAAATTTATTTTGTAATAGTTTCAGCCAATAATTAGTTATAGTCAAAAATAATCTTTAGTTTACAAAAAATAAATTGTAAAAAATATTATTTAAATAAGTATAAATAAATTTATGAATCAGAAAACTTTCCTATAATTTCTAATTTAAAAAAAATTAATTTCATAATTCTAAATTTTAAATGCACGTAAATATTAAAAACTAATATTTAAATATGAAAATGATAATTATGAAATTAATAATATTCACATTACATTAAAAATCCATTTTTCTCCGAAATTATCACTTTAATATTTATTTGATTTACAATTTCAAATGCAAATATTAAATCCGATTTAATATCCTATTTCTATAATTAATGAGGATTTAATTTAAATATTTATGCAAGAATTATTGAATTATATAGATTTTTTAAATACTTTTATGAAATAATAAATATGAAATTTTATCATATCCAGGAGTTCCTATTAACATTAAGCATTTCATAATCTTAATGTAAATTATAAAATTATTTGGATTTTCAATTATCGTAGATATTGGGAATCAAAAGTTAGAACTACTTGGGTCCATGAATTGATAATTTATTTTAAAATATGGATTAGAAATGTGAATTTTCAAAAATATATTATGTTATTTTTAAACACCATATAAAGAACTCTTTCTACAAATCCTAGGGTGTCAAAGCTTATTTAATTTATCCATTCATTGCATCTGATATTTTTTTGAGTATTTTGGGGTGGATCTCTTAAAGGGTAGAATATTTTGTATAATAATCTTTTTGATATTTTAAAAAAATTAACATTTATTATTTTTTTGTCATAAAACCCTTAACAATAATTTATAAACATCATACGAGTCACTGACTTATTTCTTTACTACATATTTATTACATAAAATTTATAGTATATCCGAAAGATGAATTATTATATGATTTTTTAATAAAGATTTCTTAAAAATTTTAACTATTTTTCTAATTGTTAAACAGAAAATACTCCAGATAACACTCATAGATTATAATTGATGCCATTAAAATAATATTCTTAGAATTAAGTTAAAATTTTAAAGAAATCTTGGGGGGGGGGAAAGTTTCCTGCACAGGTTTATTATAAAAAAAAATTTTTTGGTTAGTTTCCTACACTAATTTTTTTTTCATTTTTAGAATTCGATTTTTATCACATTTATACTAACAAAATTTTCTACTAATTTTTCTATATATTATTACTTAATCTATTCTTAAATTAATCAATATTTTTATTAACATGGAATCTAATCACCATCCAAGCAAGGATAAAATTTATCCACTATATAGATTTCATCTGATATTAGTAGACTTCTGTATCTCAACCATAATATTGTTCTCTCTGTACTAATGAATATCCAAATATTTTATTCAATTGTTGTTAAAATTCTAATTATTACTTTTAATGATATATAATATTAGATAATGTTTAACACTATATTTTCATGCAGTTCGCATATGATATAAAAAATATCTAAAAATTTATGGTTTGTAAAAAAAAATTTATTGTTAAACTTATGAAATTTTACATATAAAAAAAGTGCAGGAAACTATCACGAGTGCAGGAAACTTTCCCCCCCCCCAAATCTTTATTAATTTAGATAAAAAAATCATAAAATATTTATTCTTTCTGATATTCTAAATTATTTTTGTAATAAATGCGTAGTAAAAAAATAAGTCAATGACTCGTATGATGTATATAAATTATTGTTAAGGGTTTTATGACAAAAAAATAATAAATATTAATTTTTTTAAAATATTAAACAGATTATTATACAAAATATTTTACCTTTCAAGATATTACTACCCGTTTTTTGTAATCATTATTATTATGACCGTAGTAGACAGCTGTGAAAATTATTTTTTTCATCATTTAATTGTTCAATGTGAATGTTTAAATTGCTTAAATCGGGTATGGTGCCTACCCGTCACTCATGAAGCAAATTACATGTCTATCGTAATTTTATAAGGATTGATTTACTATTTCATAAGCTTTGACAAGTGAAAATAAATATGAAATATAAATAATAAGAAATATTAAATAAGGAAGGAGTAGAAAAACTAATATATTAATTTATGAAATAATATAAAAATATTACAAACCAATTTCAAAGGTTTTGCTTTAATCAATTTAAGATCTTTGAAAATTTTTCAAGTAATCTTAAATATAATAAATAATAAATTTGTATTCAAAATGTTATTATGTATCTGTATATTTATATGATTTTTGTTGGGAGAAAAACATTAAGCAAAATTACATTATTAAACAAAATTGAAGAAAAAATTATGATTTTGGACTCAATAAGTGTACAACTGAATTACTTTTATTATTAAGAAAATTAAGTGGTTTAAGAGTAGACTGCATAATTAATAAAATTTGATCATTAAATATATAAGTAAAGTCGAGTAATTTTATCTTAATTTGCTCGTAATCAGCTCATCTTCCATTATCAAAGTCTTCATTATTTGTCGTACATTTCTCGAGATCGGTGCTCATTCACATCGTTGTCGTCGCATCAGAAAAATTCAAGTTTTATATTCACTATCTACAATCTCAGTCACATCTCGATTTAAGGCTGCTGTTTTCACGATCAGTTGATAGGTCCTCTATTTTATTAGTCGAGATTTAAATAAATCAGCGATCTTAACAAATTAAATCAGAATAGGTCTTAATTAATAAGATCAATTTAAAATTCATTTAGACATCTCTTAATAAAACTGTTAGTACATTAAGACTACCAGTTAAACTTTATTCAATAATTTATTAAAATCAAAAAGATCTAATTTTGTCTGATTTAATTTGTTAAGATCGCTGATTTATTTAAATCTCGACTAATAAAATAGAGGACCTATCAACTGATCGTGAAAACAGCAGCCTTAAATCGAGATGTGACTGAGATTGTAGATAGTGAATATAAAACTTGAATTTTTCTGATGCGACGACAACGATGTGAATGAGCACCGATCTCGAGAAATGTACGACAAATAATGAAGACTTTGATAATGGAAGATGAGCTGATTACGAGCAAATTAAGATAAAATTACTCGACTTTACTTATATATTTAATGATCAAATTTTATTAATTATGCAGTCTACTCTTAAACCACTTAATTCGCTATATTGAAATGTAATAATTTAATTTTTTTCATAATTTTTTAGAGATAAGACTATTTGTATAAAAAATTCAATTAGTTTATAATATATTGAAATTTTATTTAAATCTTATTAATTATATTAATATTTTCATATGGAAAATATTTATTTATAACTCAAAGAAATAACAACACGATATATTTTTAGAAAAATCACAATTATAATGTAGGACTAATTATAATTTTTAATATAATAAGAAATCTCTTTAAATAACTTTTGTGCATATTATTAATGATATAAAACAATTTATCAAATCTTTTAATTGCAATGAATATAGAGAATCATTTCATAAGTTCTTTGCTTGCAAATTAAAAATTATAAAAATTAGAATTTCAATGATAAAAGAATGAGAAACTTCCCTTTCTTAATATTTTATAAATTATGATTTCAATAATATTAATGGGAAGGAAAATCCAAAATCACTATGAAAATTTTTAGAGAATTCCATCACTCCCAAAATCTTTCTATTAATATTTGTTCTAACCAAGATACCCCTCTCCATACCACCTTCCCCACCACCTACTTATTTTTTGATAAGATAATATAATAATTTATAAAATCTTTTAAAAATGAGAATTTTAAAAATAAATCATTGTTATTAATTAAATATAATTAAAATTATTAAACTTTAATTATAAATAAAAATAATTATTCAATCAATAATTTTAAAAATTCTCATTTATAAAAGATTTTATAAATTATTATATTATATTATTAAAAAATAGGTAGGTGGTGGGGAAGGGGGTATGGGGAGGGGTATCTCGGTTTAGGGTGGGGAGGGTGGTGGGGAGGGGTATCTCGGTTAGAACAAATATTCATAAAAATTCCCATTAACTTTCCCTTAAATCATACAGATCTTTATTAAGCTGCAAATTTAGGGGTTTAATTTTACTTTCTTAATTTTTATTTCTTCATAATAAATCTTCAAGGAAATTCTTCAATCTTTATTTTCTAATTATCTCAACATTATAAAAAACCCTAAAGCCCCTTCTGAAATTATATGAAGTTTTATATCAAGAAAATTATTTAGGAAAATGTTAGGCACTAAAATTTCTTTAGTAGTAGTTAGAATTTTAGTCTTTAATAACTTATTACATTTATTTCTATTTTAGATGATTAAGTTTTGATTTACTCTTGATTCTAAAATATGATAATTTAGTTTTTTCTTCAAAAGATAAAATGATATTAAATCAGTATAAAGTTTTTAATTATATTAATATTGGAGTTTTTTTAAATTATCAATTGTTAATTAAATTTTTGAAATGCACTATTTTTAGAATTTTAGTGTTACAGTGTGTTTATTATTTAAGGAAGTACTTCAAATTAAAATTAAATATCCTTAGATTATATTTTTTAAAGAAAATTCTCACTAAAAGAAGTTTTATAGCAATCTTTATTTATATAATAATCTGGAAAATTATCTCATTTAAGATCAATTAGAAATGTGAAAAGAAGTCATAATATAAATAAAACGATCTCAAAATTGAAAAACTTCTAAAGTTAAAAATTTTAAACATTTTTTTGCTATTATATGATAATAATAATAATAATAATAGTTAACTCACATCGAGAGCTCGAAGCTCTCCGAGTATAATTAATGTTAGTGTTATTCACAAAGGTAGTTTCACTCCTTCCCTGACGCATCTCTCATCAGGCTCACGTGCATCGCAATAGTCTGCTTGCATCACTTGTATCTTTTTTCATCAGGCTCAAGGTGACCAGAATCTGACTTGTGACCAGTATCTGACAAGTTTTTCCTTCTGATGGGGGAAAACGTTCCCTTATCAAATTAGAAAGCCAGACTGCCTACAGGAAGACCTCGGGGGTCTCTACTAAGCAATATCCAGTGTTTTCAGGACGATTATCCAACCTTAACAAATGTTAGGCAAACTCAGTAACTCACAGGGTGAGTACACTTCGTTCACCGTCCCATCTATTAACTTTTTAATTTAATAATTCTATTATATGATCATTTTTTTATTTTCAATTATCTTTTTGTTCTATCTTTAAATATAAGCTTAAAAATAATTATAAAACTAAAAAAAAGATTTATAAACTATGTCAGGAGTTTTATCTTATGTCATGTTAAATAAGTTAGCGTTTATCAAAAAAATATTTACATACTTAAATATTTTACTTTCATTATACTTTTGGATCTTTTTGTTTCCAATTACTTAATTGCAAAAGTTGTAATTTACTTAGTTTTTATTTTGCTGCCATTTTTTTGATGATGAGTTATTAGTTTCACTAGTATTGTAGAAATTGATTTTTACTATTTCAATTATATAAGAATAACTTCCCAAAGTTGAATAAAATATATGTTGGATTAATTATATTTAGAAAACATGGCATCTAAAAATTTTATCTTAATTTGATAGAGAATGTTCTAACTAGATATTATAGCGTGAACATGCATTTTATCATATAAAAACTAGAATTAAGCATTTTTTCAGAAACTCTTAAATCTAAATTTACACTTTTTCAAACAGTAAAGCATTATAAAAATCATTAAAAAATTTCCTTCAAAGACAAAGAATTTTTTTTACACAAAAACAATAATAGCTTTAAAAGCTAATATGAACTCATCATGGTATTATGAAGATTTGAAGAATTAGCTAAAATAGAATAATTTTTTTGTAAAATGTTTAAGTAAATTAAGATTATCATTTCTTTTTACTTATATAAATTATAATATATTTTTAGGTCCTTTACCGCATATAGGCTGTTTTGCGTTAGCGTACATTATTCATATTAATTATTGATTTATTTTAATTTATATGCTTATATTAATAAAATAGATAAAAATAGGTAATTTGGTATAAATTCAAATATGAGGAAATTTCTTAGTAATTTTAACTGCCAAGTATTTATTATCTTGTAATGATCCTTAAAACAATACAATTTTATTTGAGATTATATCAGAAAATGCTTCCCTCTAAATATAAACAGTGTTTTCTTCAAATTTCAAGATCGTTATTGTAGTTGTTTTCAATGACCATTTTTAATTCTTACTTTTAGTGTCTTCTTATTCCTTTGTTCTTTCCTTGAAAATAAATTGTAATAGAGTGTTTGAGATCACACTTATTCTTATTTATTGGATTTAAGTATCTAATTTTATAGTGGCTATTGACTTCTTGAACTTTTAAAGAAGAGTGTTGTTATCACTGAATTATTTGGCAATATAATCAATCCTTCTTTCGATATCTGATAATCTCTCGTTGATCACACTAAGTTCATTCTCCATATCACCATCATTCTTATTAACATTGGCGAAGGCAATTTGAATTTCTTTTAGGTTTTAGGATTAATCTCTGTAATCACCAGTCGTGTCTTAGAAGTTCTTGGATACATACCCTTTTTTCTAATTCTCTTTAATGCATTGCTTTCTTCATCAAAGAGTTTCTCAAGCTTAGATCTTACATCTGGAAGTGATTATTCGACTGAGTTAGCATATTAGTTGTTTTGATCCAAGTGACTTCTCAATTCTTTGTTGTCGTTAGGGCGGGTTCTGATTTTAAGTTTATAATCAAATCTTTTTACCTTCATATTCTACTCTTCTCTGCTAATTGAGGATTAAATAATCTGATTCTGTAGAATTTAATCTTGGTGGTCTGCTCCTTCATCGAAATCAGCAAAATGTTCGATGTCATCATCATTGTTTTAGTTATTTGCCATACTTGCTATATTATCACCTCCAATCTATGTCATCGCCATTATCTTCCCCTTACTCATTCAAGTCACTTGCTTCATCTTTATGGTTGACCTTTTTAATTTGAACTTGTTTTAAGTGTAACATTGCATAATTTAAGCAGTATTGCCCATTCTCCGTCATCAGAACCTGTCTTTAGTTTATTAGAGGGCATGCCAACATCAATAACAAAATTCTTCAATCCAAGAACTAAATTAAAATTCTGTAAAATACAATAGAAAGTTCGAAAGACAATAATATCAATGAAATTCTATAAGTCATTATTATGACTAACATTTTACGAAGCGTTCATAGGATCATCATATTTAATACAGACTATAACTTAATGATTATTGATGGAATGCAAATACGAAGCCAGTTTCACAAAATACATAAATATTCACTGGGATTGCTGCTAACCAATGCACAGAAAGTACTTGACAGTGGTTGAAACCACTATACTACAATAAATTTTTAGAAATATTAAAAAACAACAAATTAAGTTATTACCTCTATCTGTAGAATTTGATCCCGTAGTCTTATAGTTTGTGTATTTCTACTATATTGTCCATTATGATGAATGTGTTTTCTCTTTTGAGTACCTAAAATAATCTTTATAAAATAAGTAAACTTACAGCTTGCGCTTGACTTTCTTCCATTCTTATTTTAAAATTTAAAAACTATTACTATTATTTAATTTAAGCTAGTTTTCATTAAAAATAAATTACAAGATAATAAATACTTGGCAGTTAAAATTACTAAGAAATTTCCTCATATTTGAATTTATACCAAATTACCTATTTTTATCTATTTTATTAATATAAGCATATAAATTAAAATAAATCAATAATTTATATGAATAATGTACGCTAACGCAAAACAGCCTATATGCGGTAAAGGACCTAAAAATATATTATAATTTATATAAGTAAAAAGAAATTATAATCTTAATTTACTTAAACATTTTACAAACAATTTATTCTATTTTAGCTAATTTTACATTTAAATTTATAATGCCAATTAAATTGTAACAGTGTCTACGAAACTACAATTTAAAATTGAAATTGTCTCAATTTTATTCTTTACAGATATTATTGATCATATATATTTGAAAATTAAGAATTTTAATTATTGATAAAGTAACGTAATTTAATTATATTTCCTTTAATTTAGATTAAAATGGATTTATAAATTTCAAAATAAATATGAATCTCTTTTCATCACACATAAACCTCTCTCAATTTTCACATTTAAAGTAAAATTTCTATTTTAAGTTTTTTAAAATGCTATCATCTCTATTAAATTTCTTTTTAAAAACTTAACTTTAAGTATTTTCAAATATATTTAAAATTAGTATGTTGAAAAATTTCACTTGTCTTTAGCGATTATCTATCTTTATTGTATTTTAAAACTGCCCAAAATTCGCAGTTAGTAATATTTTATAATATAAGTTAAAAGAATATAACTATTATATCATGTTATTATCTAATATGCTACACATCTGCGCTAAACAACAATTAATTTTGGAAATTAATGAATATTTTATATTAAAATAGCAAACTAATTGCTTATAGATAAACATTATTCATACTTAGAGAAAAATTCTTAAATTTATTTCATTTTTTTGTACTTTAGTTTAATTTAATTACTCATATCTTTTTATATGCAGTTTAATTTATAATTGGATATTCAATTTCACGATTGTTTTCTATTTTATCAATGGTTGCGAACAAGATTTTCTCAGAAAATTCCAATTAAATATTATAATTTTGTTATTATTTAACGTCAACAAGATTCAATATATTTTATTAATTTTTATAAATAAATTGTTGGAAGTACAAGGGCATATCCAAAAATATGATGCCAATAATAAAAAGTAACTATTTTAAGTGGATCTTGGAAATTAGTACCACTTCCGACATAACTAATGCTTCTAAGTAATTATTAATCAGGGACTTATTCAGTAAAACAAGTTGAGGCATTACAGGAGTAAGTTATAACAGTTATTTTTGAATTCTTAACCAAATTGGCATCAGCAACTATAACTCCTATGAAAGAATCAACTGATTATACTAATGAGTTCCATTCTCCTTGCATAGATTTAAAATTTGAACGAATACTATTTATAAATAAATAGATCTGCTAGCGTCTAATAAAAGTACATAGTGCACCTTTTCAAAATTTTTCTCTGCTGCAGGTAAGAATCTAATTTCAATATTTTGATCTAATCTATATCTATCACATATCTCTTAGCCTATGTAGTTCCAAAGTAATCAAAACTCATTGAAAATTTAATGAACTTAGAAATAGTAAATGTTAATAATTATGTTGGAAAAATGTTGTAAGTTATATTTAAGCAAAGAATATTTTTTTTCTAAATTTGTAGATGAGATAATGACTTTAAATTGCTATTGGTAATTATTTTTTGTAAGTATATAAATTTATCACTCTCTTAAATTAAAATTCAAGAACTATCTTAAATCATATATTTATATAACTACATAAAGTATGGGGGGGGGCCATATCTGAACCAAAGCGACATTATCTGAACCAAAGATATTTTTTTATAGTTTAAACATGTTGGCGTACTTGCTCAGGGTCAAATTAGGGTCAGAGAACAAGAAAAAATTATTTTCAGATACGAGAGATTTCTCTGTAGAGTTGAAAACACATAAAACGAGTCTCAGTTTTATCATAAAATATCATTAATTTTATATTTTTTTCATAATTTATTTTGTTCAATTTATACTCTTCTAAGTAATATTACTTATTCAAAATCTTGTTGATAAGTTATCTTACTAGAAACTATAAGATCAAAAATGCTTATTTTAATAATACATGTTATATTCAAGTAATTTATTAGTGAAAGATAACTTATCAACAAGATTTTGAATAAGTAATATTACTTAGAAGAGTATAAATTGAACAAAATAAATTATGAAAAAAATATAAAATTAATGATATTTTATGATAAAACTGAGACTCGTTTTATGTGTTTTCAACTCTACAGAGAAATCTCTCGTATCTGAAAATAATTTTTTCTTGTTCTCTGACCCTAATTTGACCCTGAGCAAGTACGCCAACATGTTTAAACTATAAAAAAATATCTTTGGTTCAGATAATGTCGCTTTGGTTCAGATATGGCCCCCTCCCCCTAAAGTATTAATTAAAGCTATGGATTTTAAATACTTGCCTCATTCTATCAATTTATTTAATAGCCTCATTTCCAGATAGAATAAATAATTAGTATAAAATTAAAAAATAATATTAAATATCTATAACCTATACAGATTAATATTCCCATTTCTTCTTGATGATCATTGTTTTAAATTATTCCCATTTCATTCTCTAATCATTATGATAAACTTCTTGGTCATCTCTTATGTCACCACAGCATACTCAATTACATTTAGATTACAATTAAAAATTTAAATGAAAATTAATATGGACTCTGACTGAATCGTCGTTATCATCTTTGTTGCCTCCAAAGCCTTAAAGCTAGTGTCCATCATTAAAACCTATATAAATATTTAAAGAATAGAAACTTTAAATTAATAGATTAAATAATTTTATTTGAAGATGAATCATTATATTTACCAAATATTTTATATTAAAATAATGGGGTTTGAATTGCAAGAGTGAGTTCTGTCATCAATAATTTCAGCTTCATTATGGTCAACATCACATTATCTTCTGCATAGTGGACAGTGTTCTTAGCATCCAATAAATTGTGACTTGAATTTCTAAAGTTAATCTTCAATTAATTCATCATCTTTTATTATGTATTAAGTTTCTATCATCTTTTTCAAAGAATCTATTCAGAAAAAATAAATGCTTTTATTTATTGAATCTCAAATTTTAAAACTTTAAATTCAAAATTTTAAATTTTAAAACATTTTTTTCTCAAAATATTAAAAATTAATAATTATGATTAATAAATTTAGATTGATGCTTCTATGAAAGTAGATAAGTTAGATATTTTTTCATCTAGTAAGCTTTGGCATAAATTTTAAGCAATGTCCATCTCTATTATATAAATATAAAAAACATAATTATATATAATCATACAAGCGCCCCTGTTCTTCCATATTTACCTAAAATCCCCCTTCCAAATTCCCTATCATAATAGAATATTTAATTTACCAACAAAATTTATGTCCTGTAAATATTTTAATAATTTGCTTTTTTTAATATTTGTTGATGATTTTCAATACTTTCATAAAATATTGATTTATACTTTTATAACGAAAATATTGGTAATATTTTTAATTTTTAAAAATCAAGTATCGATCATAAATTTTTGAAAATTAAAAATTGTATTTATTAATCAAGCAACGTATTATATTTATAAGTTATTGCATTGTAATTAAAATGATTATAATTTTTTAACATTACAAAAACCTCTCTGTTCTTACTGCGGATTCCAGTTGAATTTACTATAAGTAAGTACATATTTTTTATTTTATCAACTTTAACTATACTTATTAAATACTGAAATTTCATTTTTTCTGATAAAAATTCATAAACTTGTGATAATTTTTATATTAGTTTATTGAAACTGCGCAAGTAATATTACTGATGAGAATAAATATGCAAATACTCATAAATATTTATATTTTCCACTACTGCGCTAAGTAGGAATTGATTTTGGAAAATCAAATATATTTTAAATGAAATAAATCAAATAATTATATAAGGGATACATGTAAAACACTTTGCCCAAATATGCTTTAAATTTATTTCATTTTTATGCAATTACTCATAAATTAATTAGCTTATATTAAATTATAGGCAGTTATTTTGTATTTTTATAATTTATTTTTACGATTGTTTTCTATTTTATCAATAATATATGGCAAAGTTACATAATTAGTATGTTAAAGCATTTTTATCCCTTATATCACTTCCATCAAATAATTAAAAAAGTAGACTGATAAAAATCAAAAACTTCTTCAAACTTTATCCATTTAATATCTTAACAAGTTTACAATAATATAAATTATAACTTTATCAAATTATTTTAACAATTAATCAAATAGCTGAATTTTATTTAAAAAAAATTGAATGAAACAAAAATGAAACAAAAAGTAGGAAAAAAGTTAAAAACATCATCAAATTGTTTTTAAAAATTATGAAGAACAAATGTGATATGAGAAAGAATGCGAGTTATCATCAAATAATATTTAAAACATATTTATTAAGAAATTGGGGAGGGAGCAAAATTTTTAAATGAGTGGAAGTACTCTTTTTGAGCAATTATACTAATTTAAAAATGTATAATTTTTAATTGTAAATAATAATCAAACTCCAAAAATAATTTTATATGGCATTTAATTTTTATTTATAATTTAAAAGTAAATTTTCGTGTACTTGAATATTAAAATCTTTGAAATATAACTCTTGCTAATCTTATTGTAATTCAAAACAATTTGTAAAAATTATTTAATTAATTCAAAAATAAATTCTCATTATAAGTGATACAACATTTAGAATTGTTGCTCTTATAAAAATAACAAATTGTAGAAAATTGAAAAGTAAAATCAGAAATTATAGATAGAAAATTTGTTAAAGCAATTAAATTTTATAATCATAACTAATGATAGTACTTCCTTTCATTCAAATAACTTTTGATTGCAAACCAAAAAATAATTATATTAATAGAAATTAAAATAAAACTATTCCTTTAAATGCATCTTATAAAAGCTATAAATTCTTTTATAAGTTATTATTTAAATTTAAATAATTAATTTACTGTTCTCTTACTCATCTTTGCATTACATAGTTTGTTTGAGGAAGAGTGTTTAATTACTAAAATTTTTTTATACCAAGAAGTTAGCAACTTATTTAGTATATAATTTTGTAATTAATATTATTAACTTCTTTTTAATTAATTTATTAATAACTATATTATGACTTGTTTGGATACTATAATAAATTATAAACTAATATTTATCATACTTCTTTCTAAATATAAACTACTAATAACATTTTTGTAGCAATATTTTTTAAAAAATAATTCGTAAACTAACAAACTGAAGTTATAAGCTTGGGTTTTGAATAATTGAGCTTCTAACTCAGAGTGCTCAACAAGGGTGAATATTGAGTTAACTACTAACCGCTACTAATCAATAACTAAACTGTCACCATTATGCCAATTTTGATTTAAAAGCTATTGAAAATAGCAAGACATGGCTTTATTGCATAAGTCTTTTATATAATGCTCGTTCTATTCACCTTGGCTTAGATTCATAAAAATATTTAGATAATTATGTGTCAAACTTTAGAGACGATTATAGTATTGATAAAATACATAAAAATTGGAAATTGTAGATCTTTTGAAATACAGAGAAATAAACCCCAAATATAACTGGCATGATTTTAATATATTCCTAAATTTAATTTATTAAACTAATTTTTAAAAAGAAGATTGATTGAATTAGTACATTAGTTTATTAGTTTACAGAATACTGTAAAAAAGTACTATTTATAATGATCCAATAAACCAATGTACAAACTAGATCAATCGGTTTTTTTATTTGGTTCACTGAGTGGCCGGATGTGTAGATAGTTAAGTGTATTTGCTTAAGCATTATTAGTGAATTATATATATATAAATATATTTAAAGTTTAAAATTACGGGAGAAATCAAGCAGCGCTCATGCTAAGTATTCATCACTTCTAATATCCTTTCATTTGACAAAATATCGATAATGATAAGGAAGCTTTCCTCGCCGAAGTTACGCTAATCGGGCTGCACAAGAACATTGGTGAGGTAGGGAAGTCATTCCCATTTGGTACAGCTCAGAGCGCTAAATGCTTCCTCAAGAGGCTCTAGATCAACCGTGATGTGCCAGGATAAGCCGGATAGACAAGCGAAGATACAGCAATAGACAACGGAGAGGGTGGAGACGGCTATAATTGAGAGACACGATCATCATTCTATATTTCTGCAGATTAATTTACGGGTAATGCTTAAGCAAATACACTTAACTATCTACACATCCGGCCACTCAGTGAACCAAATAAAAAAACCGATTGATCTAGTTTGTACATTGGTTTATTGGATCATTATAAATAGTACTTTTTTACAGTATTCTGTAAACTAATAAACTAATGTACTAATTCAATCAATCTTCTTTTTAAAAATTAGTTTAATAAATTAAATTTAGGAATATATTAAAATCATGCCAGTTATATTTGGGGTTTATTTCTCTGTATTTCAAAAGATCTACAATTTCCAATTTTTATGTATTTTATCAATATTAAAATTAGAATATTTAGATTCATTAGAGTAAAGTAAGTCATATCAAATAAATTCAATTTAAACGCGGGGAAATTATATAGGGTTTTAAGTAACCAGGATTTGTAAAATTGAATTCATTACTATTCGCAACATAAAGTGTTGCTTTTTTATCAACACATGATTTGTCAACCTTCATAAATATGTTATATTCATATAGTATATTTTCTGATATCCTAAAATGTATATGTATACTTTATTTTTAAAAATAAAAAATATAAAATTCTTCCAAAATTGTATGGATTATTGAAATTATAAATTTCATACTCTATTTACTCAATAAAGCGAATAAAACTATATTCTAGCCAATAAAAATCCGTAAGCATCCCTGAAGTGCTAGCAATTCTAATTATATCACAATACAACAATAATGATACTATTTAATAAAAAATTTCCTGAAAGATTAAGAGTGCTTTTTATTCTCATAACCTTCCTATGCATAAAATGATTTATTTTATGAAATTTTTAAGAGCCTTACATGCCCAATAAAACCGAGTTCTTTAATGATTTCTGACTACTTTAGTTCGGGTATGGTAGAAACAGGATCCCTATCATTTTACTCGGGATTTTTTATTCGATAAACGAATACATGTTTAAAACTTTTCACTTACTAACTTTCCTATAAAATACCTCATTCATGGAAATTTCCTATCATTATTATTTGTATAGAATTCCTTCATATCATCTGGGTCATTTGATTGACACTTTTAACCCTATAAACATACTTTCTGCATTTAAATTTGTTTACTACAAGAAGATATTAAAAAAGTTTCAACGATATTAATTTTTTCTTTTTATATTCATTTTTTAAATAATTTATTTTAATTAATTGTCTTTAATGATTTCTTTCTCTTTAATGGACAATCAATTCACCGTAGTCATGGTCACCATAGTGACGGTCATGGATCGTTGAAACTTTTTTAATATCTTCTTGTAGTAAACAAATTTAAATGCAGAAAGTATGTTTATAGGGTTAAAAGTGTCAATCAAATGACCCAGATGATATGAAGGAATTCTATACAAATAATAATGATAGGAAATCTCCATGAATGAGGTATTTTATAGGAAAGTTAGTAAGTGAAAAGTTTTAAACATATATTCGTTTATCGAATAAAACTATCCCTAAATATATCTCATATTTAGATTATTATATCTTTGATTGTTGTAAATTTTCTTTTAATTAATTCTATATTTTGGAGACTTTCTGACTTCTTTGCATCACTATTTTTTATGTTAAAATCTTTTCTTCAATACCAAATATTTGATTTATTTTGATTTATTTTATTTTGAAATCTAAAAGTTAAGCAATAAATAAATTTAACAATCAAATATTAATTTATTTACTGATTATCTATATCAATCATTGTGTGATCTTCTTATGAGGAACTTGAGTCAGTTTTAACAAATATTTGCATGGAAGTTTTATTTGAACTTTTAGATTTCAATAATTCCAAAAGGTCAATTAGATATCTGCAATAATCCGCTAAATCCCTAACTACACCGTGTTAGTACATTTATTAAATATTTTTGAGTTTTTAATCATTTAGAGTTTTCCAAAGTTTTTTAAATTAGTCATTCAAATACTGCTTTGGCTGCATCAGATATTTTATTAGATTTTTTCTAGTTTTAGATTCTTCTGATCTTGAAGAGATCAGATCATTCTAGATTTCATTTCTAGAGTTCGCTCTTTGTTAATTTATTTTCTTTTGAAATATTTAAATTGTGAAAAAAGTGACATATAAATAAAGATTTAATATTTTTATAATATTTGAATAACTTTATATTTACATTTAATCCTAGGCATATTAAATTGATTTATCTATAATCTCTGTTGTTATTTATGATTTTTTGTATTTCTATTATGTAGATTGCAAATACTATCTGAAATGTTCTTTCATTTTTATTTTATTTTCTAAAATTAGGAAATTTTAAAGATTCTCACATGACTACTAAGCTATAGCTTTGTCCGTTTCTACATCATTGCTTGTTACTTTGGCAATGAACAACATTCTTAAGAAATCTCATAAAATCTTAATAATTTTTATTTCTAATAAATACTGAAATTATATCACACAATTCTTTGTGTCTTTTTACCATCATTAAAGATTTGAATGATTTAATCTACTTCAGCAAGTTGTAAATGATAGATGATTATTGTCAAGTAGGTTTAACTGAGAAGATGTAACCATGCCACATCATATTCTGATAATTATAAAGCTAATGGTTCCAACTCCTCATTTAAATAATAATTTATTTTCAATATATAATATATAATACTATAAATAGCTATTACTATCATTTACAGGTTCTATTATGTTTTTGATTGACTTTACAATGTTTTATATTATATTTGTAGAAAGCTACACGTATTTACTCTTTTCATTCTTCTTAATATTATCTCCCTTTAGATCTTTGATATTATAGCATTTAATACAGATCAAAATAATCATTAAAAAGAGAATTAAGAATTTATAAAATTAATCAATAATTTATTGGGGGTAGAATAATTTTAAAATAAAAGAAGAAATGAAATAATCATAAATATTTATGTATAAATAATTTTTATTAATATATTTACCACTACTTATAATTTGTTCAATAGAATCATTGATTTTATCAACTGTACTATCACACTTGATGTTTTTGATAATTTCAAGTTCAACATTTCTTATAATATTTTCTTTACTTAGAAGATCAAAAGTTACTTACTTCATATTAGTAATGCATTTATCATTCAAACCTATAGAGTACATGTGAGGATCTTTTAAAGGGATATGAAATTTCAAATATCGATCATTAATTTATTAAAATTAAAAAATTTTAAAAAGCAAAGAAATAACTGGTTAAAATTTAATATTCCTATGTCTGAATAACTTAAATTATAAATGGGTTCCAAAACACCTCACTCATAATTTCATTTCGGATCGCAATTAAATAAAATTTTTGATTATATCAAATATGACTTTTATATGTTTAATGTATGATTTTAAATAAATTTTTAACGTTTTATTACTAATTAATTATATATGAATAATTAGTAATAAAACGAGTGAATATAAGTATAATTTAATTAAATGTCCTCAAGAAAATAAGAATGAACTTTCAAATTCAAAAGATATCAAAGTAATTCATCATCCTTAATGAAAAATGAAAGTTTGAATTTAATATAAAAATTAAACTATAATTTATATTTAAATACTTATAATAAAGGTTTGTTTAAAACCCTTTTACTCTCACTTTTTTATTTTTACATTATTATTTAATTGTAAAATAATAAATTAAGGCAGTTATGAATTTAAATATTATTAATTTTCACTATTGTTTCGTATTTTGTTAATAGTAATACCTTATTCTTTAATATTTTTAATATTTTAATTTTTTTAAATTAAACACTTTGATATTTTAAGAAATTTAGATATCTTATTAGATTTGGCATTACGAAATTGTCATTTTTAGATTCTTATAATTTTGGATTAATTTCTAATTATTCCTCCTCTTCTAGTATTTCAAAAATAAAAAATATTAGTTTTAGATAATATTAAACTTTTATATCCTTACTTTAATTTTAGCAATATCTATTGTAGAATAATATTAATTTATTTGTTTATAATTATGATATTACTAAATTAATTAACCATTAGATAAAATATAATATAAAATAATAATTAAATTATTAATTATTTACAATACATTCCTGGACAATTTAAAAATAAATATTAATAATTTCGAAGCAATGAATCATTTGACTTTAGCTGAGTTATAAATTAACTCAATTAAAATCCGTTCTATAATCTTAGATACTGTTATAATTTTAATTTTAATATATTAGTTATTCTAGAAATACTTAAATATTAAATGAGTACATTCAAATTCTTAATAAAAATGCTCGCTAAATAGTATTCCATTAAACACAATGGCAGATTGATTCGATAAAAAAGTTAAAGTAAGAAAAATATTTTAAGTGACTGTAATTTGATTCTAATATCTGAAGAAACAAATATTATTTGGAGCGATAATTAAATTTTTATAAGTATTATAATAAGAGTTGAGTAATTTGTAACAGATTAAAGATAAAATAAAATACAAAAAAAATAAAGTCTTGATAATTGAATATTTTGTAATCGACCTCAAAAATTAAAATTTTAGAATAATCTTAAGCATCTTTTAAAAATCGTATGTATTTTTACAATATTAATTTACTATAGTTCTAGAGTGAGTTTAATACTCAAAAATAATATTCTATTAAATTGAAAAATAGATGAATGCTTTTATTAAAAGGAAGATAAAATTAAGAATTAGTAATTTTAAAAATCATATAATTTTTCTCATACGGAATCTTTATGCATGTTTTCTAAGACAATCATCATTTTTCTATATTTAAAGCAAAATTGGATATTTGTATCAAACAAGTATTTTTTTTATAGGACTATTTTAATTATTGATAAAATACGTAAAAATAGGAAATTGTAGAAATTAAATAAATCAATAATTATAACCAATTCTCTAAAAGCATTAAGTTGTTGCCGTCATTTTCCAAAATATTTTGATCATTATAGTGTTTACCATCATAATATAACCCCCAATTTTTTCTTGAACTATCCAAACCTTTATTTTAATGTTTGGCTGGAATCTTATGATTAACACGATCGTTTGACACTGTCAATTGGCGTCGTTCTGGCATGCCCACTTCATGTCGATTCGTCGTCGATAGGCTTGAGTTGAGGCCATCCAGCAATCCATTCTCATCTACTAGATCCTAAAATCTATTGCTCCATCCTTGAACCATCGGTGCCATCATTGGTAGCTCAAGCAGTTGGACCATCGTTGGTGTATTGGTGGACTTGACCTGAGCAATGCGCGGAGGTGAGAGAGGTTTTGGTAGTTTGACGATTGATTAGTTTAAACTTAAACTTAAAAGCGTGATTTATAATAGGGAAGTTTTAATCAATTAATTTAACAGTTCAACTGCTATCCATGCTTGTCTTGACTGGTGCCAGAGCACCTGCGACTCCACTCATCGTCATTGATGGTTGACTCATACGAACCCATGCCTAATGGTGGTGCACCACTGCTTGACGCTGAAGGCCCAGAGCTTGTTGACATCACTCTTGGTCATGCCTTTAAGGATCTGAGAGAGTCTTTTAACTAAGTGAATCCTATAGGAAGTTATGGTAACTACACTTACTTGCTGTCTGCCTCCTCCTGCCTCATGTGCCTCTTGATGTATGAGAACAGCTGCTCGATGGGGTTGAGCCAGGGCGAGTACTCGGCATTGAACAGGACAGTAACTTTCAACTTCCT
>ARYC01003492.1:0-51389 GCA_000711775.1 Oxytricha trifallax
TATAAGTGAAGATTCAGGCTTAGAGAGTTATGTGATTCAACCTCGGTCTATTAAGCGAGAGTAGTATATAGAGTTCCTACATAAGCTCAGAGAGAAGTATAGCAACCAAGAGATCATCCTGTTTGGTGATAACCTATCAGTTCATAAGACTAAGGAGTCTAAGAAAGCTTATGAAGACCTAAACATAACTCCTGTATACAACGTTCCCTACAGCCCTTAATTTAATGGAATAGAATTCTACTGGAGTTAAATAAAGACTCACTACAAGAAGCTTCTGCTGTATCAACTTATGCATGACTTGCCCATCGATACAGTAGACTTGATTCAAAGCAGCTGTAAGAGAGTGAGCGTAGATAAGACAACAATTTGTGCGAGAAAGGGAAGAATGAATGTTTATAAATAAGTTTTAGATTTAAACGAATGAATATATTCACATATTAAACTGGCCCATAAATGGGTTTGGCTTCTCTTTTTCTCCTCTTATAATGGCTTGCTTGGGCCCATATTTCTTCTCTTTGTGCCAGCTCCTGCATCTATGTTCATTTCATCTGGCTTTTAAACATCTTTATAAAGTCTCTTGCTCACTTCATGAATTTTTTGTGACTTTCTCTCTCTATGAACCTTAGCATGCTCTTTCATAAGATATATACCAGTGCCTGATTTTCCTACAAAGTTATATGTCAAAGCTTACTTGAAAGATAAGGATGCTTCTTAAGTTCCTCTAGCCAAGCTGAGCTTATTAGAATGCCTTGCTTCTTCTAGTCTTCAGGAGAAATAGAATATCGTTTCTTATGTGCTTCTTCAATAATTTCTCTGAGATAATCCTCTTTTATTGTACCAAGAGCACCAAAGAAGAAGTTCCTCTCTGGGAGTTTATTAAAGAGTTGTTTCTTGGTAGGAAGGTAAACTACCACTTCCTCATCTTACATGGCATCCTCATAAAGATTAGTGACTGAAATGTCAGGGTAGTTGGGAATTTCGATTAGTTTAATCTCTTTATTTTTAAAAGCTTTCTTCTCCTCACAAAGTATTGCTTTCAAGAATGAAATTTTGGTACCTTCCATCGTAGGAAGGAATAAACCAACTGTATAATATGTTAATAATCATCAAGTTATCTTACCATGTAAAGTTAGGTATCGATAGAGATCTTCCTTACTTCTGAATCTTGATATCATTTCTTGAGCCTCGACTCTTTTCATTTAATCATTGAGAGATTCCATCTTTGTTCCTCTTCCTATTAATGAATTTCAAATTATAACTTATAGACTTCTAGATCCTATTGCTTAAAATCTTACTATTAAATATGGGCATCTTATAGGAGGTCAACCCTGCAAAGATACGTGGAGAAAGTTTGCAGAAGCTGTAACAAACTGCAGTGATGGAGCTCCATTTTTATCAATTTAGTTCCATTAAATTAGTACTAAATTTGTTTAAATTTAATTAGTACTGGTACTAAATTCGTTTAATTTTAATTGGTACCAATTTAATAGTACCAAAACTTAATTAGTACCTAGTTTTAAACTAATGAGGTTTTAATGGAAAAGTTCCAAAATGGTTCAAAACCTAATTGGTACCAGTACCAACCTGAATTTTTTCTAAGTTGGTACCAAAGTTAAAAATATTAAGCATGAATTTAGAAAATTTATAGTTATAAACTTAGTATAAATATGATGTCTAACGCCTAAGAATCACCCATTGTTGTTGCAGTACCAACTCCTATACAAAGTTACTATAACTAGAGAGGTTATTAGAGCTTTATAATAGAAATTTAAATTTGAATTTAAACATGGCGGCTAACTTAAATCGCAAAGCAGTCTCTCTTGGCAGTGGTAATCTTAGCTAAACTTTGGATAAACTAAGAAGCCAGAGATCATATACATTGAAAAGGAGCCAGAGCTTAAAGCTCTTGAGTTTGAATCAGAGGTGTTTGTTCTAGAAATAAATATCAGGAAGCAGAGAGCAGAGATAAGTATTTAAACGCTAATCGAAGATGTTGAGGAGTTAAAAGAACATCTCCCACTAGAAAAGATTAAAGAATTCTAATGTGATGAATGCTAAAATTTCTTCTCAACTGATTCGAGCTTGAAGAGGCACATCAAAGAGATGCACTCTGGGAGAGCTAAGATATATTTTAAGCACGAAAAGGTCGATGGCAGGTATTAGTGCACGACTTGCATGAAGTCTTACACTCACTCAGGCTAAAGTTAAAAGACACATGCAAAAACATCATTTAAGTGAGTTTTTAATGCAAGATAAAGAAACATAAAAACTTATACCAGCCAAGAGAAAGTCCAATACTGTAGAGTCTTAAAGAGAGCAGGAAGAGAGACTTAAGAAGCAGAAACGTTTTGAGTCAATGAACCAACCAGCTAATGAATTATATATAGCATGCTTGTAAGAGAGAGCTATGTATATACCTGCATTAAATGCAGTAGATCTCAGTTTTTGCATTGACAACTATTTACATATTGATGTGCCTAACAAGGCAAAACTCATAGTAGTTGATGAGTATGCTTATAAAGTATATCCTTTCAAATATCTTATTAGGAACGAGCAGTATCAAAATGAGTTTGCCAATGAATACATAATACTAAGAGAGGCTCATAAAAGGTAATGCAAGAACTTGCTTAAACTCGATGGAGTTATTCTTGGACATGGTTTTATTGCACTACGACTCAAGAAATTTGAAATGACTCTAAGAGATTATCTCTACCATAATAGATACCCAGATGACTTGAATGAGATACTCACGGAAATGACCAAGGGTGTGAAAGAGCTGCATGATCTAGGGTATGTTCATAGAGATTTGAAGCCAGAAAATGTAATGCTAAATCTCTGTCCTTTAGAAATAGTAGTCATTGATTTCAATAGAGCAATAAGGTAAGAAATAGTGACTTTAGCTAAAGTGCTATGCACACCTGGGTACTTCCCAATAAGAGAGAAGTGGACTAATGGCTCTGTTTAGTGAGATGTCTGGGCGGTAGCAGCAATTATTTTAGAGTGCGATATGGAAAGTATGTCGTACTTCGGAACAAAGCAAGAAAAGTAATCAATAAGCATGGCTGTTAAACATATAAAGCAAGAAGATGTATGCACTTAGATTAAGAAAATGGTTGAGATGATCATAGTAAGAGCTCCAGCATATCCAAGATCATCATTAGAAGATATACTTGAAACATTAAAGAGAGCTAAGTTCAAGAGATACCACAAAGATAAGCAGATAAAATTTGTTTGAATTAAGCACATTAATACTCATTAAATATTCATTAAATTCACATAAAACTTGCGTTTTCTCTACTAACTCCAATAAGACCCCAACTATACCCTACAAATCAAAGCACTTATAAACCTCACTAAGGGGTATTGGGGTTTTGATTCCTGTAGCATTAATATTCAGAATGCCTATGAGTTTTAACAGATAAGTTTAAGGAATCAATTTTAGAGTAAATTTAACTATTAAATTAAAATGATATACACAATAGCATACTTTAATTTAAATTTGCTTTTAGTAATTTAATAAAAAACAATAGAAACTATTGTTTTAAATTATATAATTTGAATGTAATATGTTAAAATCAAATATTAATATTTTTAAATATATGTTTTATTGATGACATTCAAATTTAATCATATCAGCATTCTTATCTAATTAAATATTAAAAAAATGTTTTAATAAAAAATAAATAATAATTTGAATTGAAAATTTCAGTAAATATTATTCATATATACTCTTCCTAAATTAAAATTAAGAAATAAATGAGAATTTATTATTTGTGAAATGAATATTCTTTAAATATTGGCAATAAAATATTAAGAAATAAAGCTTTTTTTAAATAAGAAGTTTATTCACATTATAGGATATTAAATTATTATATTATATTTCCTTTTATTACGAAACTCATCTCAATATATTTAAAGTATTAAACAACATTAGTAAAATTAAATAAAAAATAATAAAATTAAAAATTATGAATTTAAATTTTTTGAAATATTTTTTTTCAGATGTAGAGTTTCACCTATCATAGGTATTGCTTCAATTACTCCATTTATCATATCTTAGTAAAATTGTTTTAATAAGCAGTGTATTTAAAATTTTAATTTAATTAACATTTATTTTGAAGGAGATATCTATATTCCAATGTCTGACGAGCTACTATTCTTTATAATATATATAATTTGAAAAACGTAAAATAAGATATATATTAAAAAATTATTTATTAATTTACAATAACTAATCCAAACTTTACTTACACGTTTGACTCAACTTATAACTAATATACAGAAGTAAAAATCAAATGCAAAGCAACATAAATAAAAATCAACAAATATCTAACATTTCACATTTAATGAGAAAAATGTTGTTTTTTTTTAAAAATAATTTAGCATAATGAAAAGAGTGATATTAAAGTATAAGGAACATATAAAAAATATTAATATATAAACATTTTCATAAACTCATAAATTTAGGATTTTTATGATTTAAAATCAGTATTATAAGCACATCTAGGGATATTCGATCAAAATGATTTATATGCGTAAAAAAATTCTATTTCAAAATAAGATTTAATTTTTAACATATAATTAGGTTATTTTAGCATTAATTAATTTATCAAAAATACTCATGATTTTTCTTGAATATAAACAATAAATATTTAGAAAACTTGTAATAATTAAAACGATTAATTTTATTTAAATTGTTTTTGTGTTATAATACCATAATTCTATAGGATCCACCAATAAATTTATTTAAACAAAAAAACTGTATGATTAATTATAAATTCTCAATTCTCCAAAAGCTATAGCAAGTCAATTTGATTGCATAAAACCTAGGATAACTTAAAGTAAATGATCCTTTGTAATTTGATCCTAAGGTAGAAGTATTTTAGTGCACAGCTAGCACCTGTAATAATAGAGGCAATTGTACCTTATAAATATGCTTTTAACTTATTTATTCATAAAAAAGCAAAATATTTAATGTATTATATTAATAATTAACCTATCTTTATTACACAAAGAAGTATTATTGCTCTTGCAAGGCACCTTTTGGGGGATAAAATTGCTCATTTGATGATGGGTCGTAAATTAAATTAATAATCATTATTTTTTTTATTTAACGCTATAAATTGATCTAATAAAGAAAACAGTTTCAATATTTAAAACAAAAATCTAATCCAAATATTGCTTATTTGGTATTAAAATGAATAAATCAATTATTAAAGTTTCGTATTCCTTTTATAAAAATTAAAATCTTATAAAATTTGCTATATAATAAGAATTAATATAAAAATCCTTAACTTAGATTACAATTTATAAGAAGATGCAATTAAAATAATTTCTAATGTTTGAAAATCACCTTAATATATAAAATAATTCTTAGAAATTTTATTAAAAAAAGCTTTCTTCTATATCATATAAAAATTTAAGTTTAACTATTTATTAAGTAAATAGGAAAATTTCATATATTAAAGTATTTCGTTAATTAGATATTAAAATACTCTAAAAATTTATGCTGATATCATATGTTTATTTTCAAAATCCATTTTGTATTTAGCAATTTTATTCTCTAACTCAACTTTTCAAAATCTTATCTGCATTTAAAGCCGATTATATATTATTTCTCATTATCTCCATTAGTAAAAATATGACTTTATATTTAATTATTACCACACAATTAAATACAATTTTAACGAAGTTTATATAAAAAGAAAAAATTTTTTAATGATAAAATTGATATTATTAATATCAACAATAGAAACACATAAAAAATGATTCTATTCTGTCCTATAAATTAGCAAACAAAATCAATTATAAAAATGGGTTTTAATTTCTTATTTCATCAATATATAATGGCATGTAGGATAAATTTTTAAATTATTATACTTAATTATTCTTTGTTAAGATAAACAGTTTGAATTTGAATTTCTCAAGTTGTCAACAACATACAAGGAAGTAATGAGTGAACCAAATTAAAAGATTATTTTTATCAATTACAAGATAAAAATAAAAACATCTTTTGTCCATAGTCTAGACTAAAAAATATAATCCAAACATGCTAGAGTTTATAGAATACGAACTTATAAAAAACAATATCACTAACTATTGGAACTATGACTCACATATATAAATCAATATTTAGGAGTATATCTAGTCGACACTATTCTTATTTGACAGAATCAGAGACAACTCACTTAAGCAGCTATTGATAAACAAAAATAATATCATCAAATAAGTGTAATATAATTTTTAATATTCCATCAATATCTATAAAAATATAACTGAAATCATAGTTTCATTAATATTATATGGTGACTACTTCCCAGTAATTTATTACCAGGATGGTAACATTTAAACAAATACTTTTGTCCTAAGAATCCTTAATGACTCTTTAAGCAAGCAACTTAACAAAGAAGAATCTGAAAACATTCATTAAACTATCGCCTTCTAATTTCTTAGGAAATTCATTTGATTTTGAGTAGTAATTTGCGATTGAAGTTATTGAGTATGCCATAAACACCTATCAATTGTAAAATGTAAAACACATTTCTAATAATGTGTTCTCGGTTAAGATATACAACTCTTCTACCTTTGATGAAGTCAAGATTAGCAATCAAAACCCCAAAACACCTTAATGAGTTTTACATGTGTTTTGATTGATGAGGGTAATGTTGGGGATTAGGGTTTCTTTTTTATTAATTTATTTTTTATGTTAGACTGAATACTATTTTTTATTTTTTTAGAGGAGATTTTTATCCATTTATATTTTATCATCTCTACATCTATATTAATGTTATGTAGAAATAAATCAACCAAGAAGATTTAAATGAAATTGAATTTTTTGTTTGCACTACTTATTTAATTAAACTATCTTAATTTTATAAAAACTAATTCTTATAATTCCTTGAGACTCCATTTTTTAAATGCTTTGGTACCAATTAGGTTTTGAACCAAATTGGTACTTATTCATTAAAAACTCATTAGATTAAAATTATGTTCTAATTAAATTTTTGTACTCTTCAATTAGTATTAATCAAAATTAAACAGATTTAGTACCAGTACTAATTAAATCTAAACAAATTTAGTACTAATTTAATGGTTCATATGGAAATGCATCTGAAATTTGTTACAGTTTTCGCTAACTTGATCCATTTCTCTTTACAGGGTGTACCTTCTATAAGATAATCATATTTAATAGATGTCTAAGAATTTATAAAAATTATAAATAGAATAATTTTAGATTGATATCCATTTATAATACTTTTATCGCATAATAATTACATGATAGTGGGTATCAATCACCTTAAAACCACTCATTTTATCAATATTCTTTATTTAAATTTTACTTACACTTACGAACATTTTTGTGCTGGAAGAAAATATGTTAATAAAGAACGCAAGCTAGAAGAAATGAAAGAATTTAATTGAATTAAAAAATTAATTATGATAAAAAATTCATAATTTATTGTCCATTAATGCCAAATTTTTGAAATAATGCAATCATCATATTTCATTAAAAAGAATAGTAAAAGTGATAACTTATTAGAAAAATGAAAAACAGAAGAAAATGTCAGTCATACTTATCTTTTTAAAATGAAAATGCTTTACCTTATTTACATTAATGAGAAAATATAAGTTGAGTATGAAAAATTGATGATATATAATTTTCATTTTTTCATAACTAGAGTAAAAATGATTCTTCCAAACACAAATAAATCCTAACCCCCAACATTACCCTCATCAATTAAAAAACATATAAAACTCATTATGGGGTTTTGAATATGCAAATTTGAAATTAAAACTTCTTGTTATGAAATCTATAATTTAAAATTTTATTATTAGAATAATTCTTAAACAACTGGACTTAAGATATCTCGTCTAAGAAATATTGACCTCGGATCAAAATAATCTATTTTTATTGCTGTGAAGTGAAGTTTCACTAATAATTATTCTTCTTTAAAGTAAAGTTTATTAAATATAGAAATACTTTTCAGATTTCAGTCGTATGATTAATTCTTAATTATTTTAAAAGAGAAAATTAGATATAAATTTGAGGGAAATCTCTATATTTAAATTATTATCCTGAAATATACTTGATTTCATCTCCATTAAAAAGATTGCTATAAATTTCCATTAATCAAATGAATAGAAGCTCTTTATAATGCAACAGTATCTAAGACACAATAATTTTACTATTAAATAAGATAATGTGATATAATCTTTTACTTCAAATAAACTATTTAGAATAAAACGACAAAATTACTAGAGAGATACGAGGACAAAAGACTTATTAAATGAGCTTTTAAAATAAAGCTTTATTTATTTCTGATCCTCATCACATTTAAATCCTAACCATGGAAATAATCCCTTATATAGTCGTTATAACAAATAGGTTTATTATTATTTTAAAATCAATTAAATTATTAATGGTTTGAAAGGATTTTGCCATTTATCTTTCTCTATGAGTCAATAGAAATTTTTTATCTTAAGGTAGATTGTTTCATAGAAGAAAATAACACGAATTTAGTTTGCATTTTTATATTATATTATTTATTTTCTGTTGAACTTATGTCGTGTTGATGTTCTGGTTCATGTACATCTCAAGTTTGGTGTACTATTCTGGGAGAGATAGAAGAAGACGAGGGAAGATGACTAAGAAGTAAATCAGAGAAGACTTGGCGGAGATCAAAGACAAAAGGATCCAGCAAGTCCAAGAAGTAATGCAGGACTTGATACTAAGAGATACCATGAATGCCAAAAAGAGACCTAAGCAGAAATTTTCATAAAACCTGAATATGCACACTTCATTCGGAAAAATTAATGATGATAGCACAATTAAATAAGAATTAATGTATTATAATTCTTGATGCTACATCTAAAACGCTAATTCATGACTAATCCTTTAGTTCACCTGATAACAGAAGGATTGCAGCTAAAAAAACAGTTTGATAAAGCAATTTTAATAATAACTATTTCTTACTATTCCTTAGATTTTTATTACTTTTCGTTAGCTTTCAGATTTATCTAAAGATGAACTGAAAGAATTAAAAAGAAGAGCAAAGCGTAAAGTGTTTGGAAGAGTAGGAACATTTTCATTATGAAGCTAATTGATTTAATCAAATTTTATAATTAATTCGAAAAATAAAAACACACAATAAAAATTACAAAATAAATAAAGATAAAGCTAATTGAAATTCTCCTAAATTTAGATTGTTTTAATTTTAATAATTTATATCTCATCAATATTTAAATGTAAAGAATTTTAAATATATTTTGAATTAAAAAATCAAAAATTTATATATAGATTATATAATTGATTCTACAAGAGAACAAATAAAAGGCATAACCCATTTTAAAAATTAATAAGTTCTTCAATGAAGCTCTAAAAGCTACTCTATGGATGGGGCTCCTCAATATTATTATAAATTGCTCCAAGACATGTGAGTTAACATACTTATACTATAAACCATTACATTATTTATAATTATTTACACTTGATGCAGCCATATTGACTTTAATGGCAGCTTTCATTGATGTTTTAATTCCTATGAGTTTGAGGAGATAAATTGAAGGAGTGAGGACGAAAAAGATTAATGTGGTATTCAGAGAAATTGATGCATAAATGAGTTGCAGATTTATATTATGCTACTTTATCTGCTATTTGTTCTATTTGATGATGACAATTGTTGTGACATTTTTCAACTTCTTCTATCCAAGTGATTACTGTATTCAGTGGTTCTACCTAATATTCGTTCTCTACATACTTGATTTATTGATGTTCACATTTGCTTTTGCATGTAAAAAAGTATTTATTTGATAAATATAGTGTATTTTCATAAATAAAGTACGACATAATATTTTTATAATTTAAATAAATTAAATTTTCAATTTTATTTTTAAACTGATTATAATTAGCTGATTTATTTAAATTTAGAATATTAATTTTAAATATTTAAAAGTTCAAATTTAATTAGAGGAATTTATTGAACATTTTTTTAGTGAAATTTATAAATATCGCTCTATATACATTATAAAGAATAAAAGGATTTACAAATTATATAATAATGAGAATTCTATATACTGCACTACATTTTAAATAACTCCATTAAAAATTTATTTTAAATTACAATTATTTAAAGATAATTAGAAAAATATAATCATATTTAATATTAGATTTTTATATATTTTGAAGTTATTTTGACAATTAAAAATATATTTTCTATTTAATTGATTTGCTAAGTGCATTTTTAAAAATAATTATTTTATAAATATTATCTTTTAATCTTAATATCATTAAATTTTATATTCTTATAATAATATTCCGAAATTAAACTTAAATCTCTAATATTCTTAAGAAATAATATAATGTAAATAAATAGTAACTTAGAGTTAAATATTATTTTGCTTATATTTTGTTGAATTTGAGCTAACTCAATTAGAAATCAAAAATATAGTAGGATAAATGAAATAATTATTGTAATTAAAATTTAAGTAATTTTTAACATAAATTAAATTAAAAATAACTCAGATATAATACTCTGGGATTAAATTTTGCATATTGTAAATATTATCGAATAAATCAGATTTAATTTAAAATTATTCTTATTTTTCAATATTTTAATTGTTTTTTACTACTGATCTAACTTTTGGTGAAAAACAGCAATCAAAATTAAATAAAAATATGAATTAAATATATAATTTAATTAGAGTTATAATTTTATTAAATTATAAGCTTGTAATTAAATTAATTATTGGAGCTGTAAATTTGCTATAAATAGTAAAAATAACTATAAGGTATTATTATAAATAAAATGGTTTTCTAAATGTTCAAAATATATTATTTTTTTATTTGCCCAAAATTGTTTTTCTATAATTATGATATAAATTATCGTAAAATTTCCATCTATCATCCTCTGAATAATAGTTTCAATCGTTTTATTTACTAATTATTTTTCTAAGTAATTTTTTTAATTTAAAAATGATGTTAATAATTTGATTTATTGTAATCAAGTTTACAGTTCTACAAGCGTAGATGCACTCCCCAACAAGCAGGCTTTGTTTGTTTTAATATGTGAATTTATTATTAAAACAAAGTTATTCTTTAAAATATGTTATAGATTTTCTATGATATTTATTAGATGTTTGTTTCAGGCAACCCAAATGATGGCACCGAATGGGCTTTTGTATTAAACACTCCTTTGGATTCTATTGATCAAAATAACTATGGGTTTTATGCCTTTTGGTTAAGGATTAAAAAATATATAATGATTGTTGGGTCCGAACTCAGAGATGGTCAGAGCTTGTTTTAAATAATATTAATTCTCTTATATATCCAGAAATTCATATAAATAGATAAAGTTACAAAAATAAATACTGATAACTTAAATTTAAAATCATATTTATAATGAAATAACATTTAAATGTGTTTTAGTTCATCAATTTCGAAGATTTAAACCCAAAATTATAGTTAAAATCTATTAAATTTTATAATTTTTTACCAATAAAATTCTATGATGATTATATCTTGATAAAAATTGACAATTATTAATGTAAATATTAAAAAATTATTTAAAAATTTAATTTTAATAAATTCATTTAGTTTATTAAATATTTAATTTTTTTAACCAAAAGTTTTATAGTTTAAAATTTTACTAAAAATGCGGAAGATCCAAAAAAATTATAAGGAGACAAAAATAAATAAATAATAATTTTATTTAATGATATTTATTAATTTTGATATAAAATAAAAATAAAAATTTATTTAAAAGGATCTTATAACGCTAAGAATGTATAAATTAAAGATATACAATATTTTAGATACAATATAAATTACTTATTTTTTTTCAAACTTTATAATAAAAACTATTGAATCAGGTATAAATCAGTTCTATAATATTTTAAAATGCAAATTTCAATTCAAAACAAATTAAAAAAAACATTTAATATTACAAACAAAATAATTTAATTATATATTTGTTCATAAATCCTTTATATATTTAAATATATATATATAAATATATAATTATTAAATTATTTAATATTTTCCTAAATATTAAATAAATTTAATGATCATAAAATTACTGCTTGTGAGACAATAAATAATATTTTGATTGCTTGATTTTAATTAGTTTTGAATAATATTTTAAATAATCTATTTTTCATTTATGAAATTATGCCTTAAATGTTAAATATCTTTTAAGAGCATTTAATTTGGCTATGAATATGATTATTTAAATATAATTTTAATTAGTTTTGAATTTTTTTTCAAAAATTTCATATATATTAATATTCTTTCCATATCTTAATTTTCACTTATATACTATTTTATTAATTTAAATAAAAGGAAATAAATTATAATTATTTTGATTAAAAAATTATAAGACAGACTGACTATTTATATATTATAAACTTTGATTTATTATTTATCATAAGATAAATTTATATTTTTAACAATAAACCTACATCTGTATATTTTATTATAAAATTATTATAAAAATGTGATTCTATTCGAAAATAAATAAATAGTTTTATTTATAATTATAAATGCCTATATATTTGAAAAATATAAATATATTTAATGAAACTTTGGTTCTTTATGCAAAATGTATTTTCATTTATTATTGATTAATTAATTATGATTTATTAAATTTCTTTAGTCTTTTTAAATTTAGTTGTTTTTCTAAAATTAAAAAAAAAAGATTAATAGAAATTACTACAATAGTTTTAAAATAATTATATTTGATCAATAATATTTATATTTATAAATTAGATGTATGACTGAGTTTTCGAATAATAGAGTTAAAATAGAACTTATTTGGATTGAACAAAATTAATAACAAAATAAATATTGTAGAAATGTTTTGAAACAGGAAAATATTTAGAATTATGAGTTTAATTAATTTTTACGTTTAATGAAAATTGATATTTATTTTTAAAAAGAGGTAGAGTAGAGTTAATAATGTTGAATCAGATGAATGTATTTTCCTGAATCAACTTTTAATAAATTGAATTTTTATGTATAGAAGTTTTATAGCCTTTTATAATTAACTTATTAACATATATTATTTTTATAGCTATCAAAATTATTTATTTTTATTTAAATTTTTATATAGGTTTGCAAATAATTAAATAATCGGGGGGGGGGGGGAGGTTTCCTCCCCCATACATAAAAATATGCAATTTTTATAATTTTCAAAGAATCTTTATCATCAATTATGATATAGTTATTTTGAATTTAGCTTCAAATATAATTCTACCTTGATAATGAATATATATTTTAATGAAGATCTCATTAATTATTAATAAAAAGTAATTATATTAGCCATGTTTATAATATATAATTTGATAAAGAATAATTATGTACCTTCAAAACTATATATTTATAAAAGTTGTTTAGTACATGAATATGGTAATTGAAATTGAAATTTATTTGATTGTAATATTTTTATTGCCAAACAATATAAATTTTAATGTTGGGGCAGGTAAATTCCGAAGGGGGCAGGAAACTTCCCCCCCAAATAATATCTTAATTAAATATAAATGTTTGTAACAATAAATATGGATTATGTTTTAATTTAGAAAAATTTAGAAGCAGAAAAAGATAATAATTTCCAAATTTTCTAATTAATAATGTTAATAATAATTTAATTAAAGATATTATATTTATATTAGCTTTTAATTTGAGAATCAGAATTTTATCATAAAATATAAATTTTATTATTTTAAAAATCTCTATTATTTATATAATTACATTAAAAAAATAATCTTTAAAAAAATACATACTATTTATATTCCTAAAGAAATTTTTATAAATTGTGAAAGGAATAATTACTGCCCTTGAAAAAGGTAATTATTTTATAAAGTCTATCTCTTATTCAAATACTCTTTTTTAATTTCATATATAATTTTAAAAATAAATCCTAAAAATGTTTTTTTTCAAAAAATATTTAAGACAGATATGAAAATAATTAATTCATAATGGTTAATAAATTTAAAATTGAGATCATTACAAAATATTTACTCAAAAGATTTTTTAATAATTTATATTAGGGTAAAATTAATTTATAGATACTATCTTTCCTTTTAAATTATATAATACATTAAACAATGTAAGATATTTAATGATAAATAACTTTAAGCTAAGAAATATTTATAATATGATAATCTTGGTTAATACATCTTATTATAAGTAAAATTTTGAATAGGGGAGGAAATTAATTTTATTTTGGAAATGAAAACTTAGAAGGGAAATTTATCTCTCATATTTTTATTTAGCATTACAATTAGAAGTTAGGTAAGTAACAATTTTAGTAAAATATTTGTTTCCTAAATTGATAGTTTTAGGTGTTAATTAAAGATGGTTGGAATCATGTGATGTATGGATTCAATAAAAATGTAAGATTTCTATCGTTTTTTATAATTTAAATTAGAGTGTAACATGGTAGTTTTGGGTTAACATGCAAATGACAACTTTTGATATGTAGTCTAAATATATATCGTAAATGTATTATTAAAATGCATAATATTATATAAAAGTAAATTAAATGAGAAATTTTTAAAATTACATATTTTAATTGATAGCAGTTTATCTATTCAGAATATTTGTTGTTAAAATTGTTAAGAAATATTGATTAAAGTAAATTTATTAAGATCCAAATGTTTGTTTAAAGATTTAAATTTTAACCTTATTAAAGATATTAATATCATTTAAATGCTTATATTTCTCTTTAATTGATCATTTTATCATTTTGAAAAAAGAAATTATCTATAAAAAAGGAATTTAATAAATTTAATTTTGATTGGTGGGGGCCTATATCCAGATTATTAAATTCATTCATTTATTAAGATTTATTTTAAGATCAAAGATCTTTCTTAATAAAAATGTAGTTTTACTTCAAGAATCAAGGCTTTATAGTTCCCCTAGATAAAAGTATTTAAAATTCATACTCATATATTTCGTAATTAAGCTGATTATATCTTAAACCTTGTTTTAAATAAAAATAAAATTAAAATAGCTCGAATCTAAGCCATTAATATTTTATAAATTACAGAATATTTTAATGCTCAGCATCCATGAGGTGTTTAGCAAACAGCAGATTGATTTCAACTATTAATCCCTAATGCGAAATACTTAAGAGTATGCCTATTATATTTATTTATTTTTTTAATAAATTTTTTATGAAACAATATAACATTTAATTGATAATTAATCTACGATGAGCCATCCTTATAATATATATTATATAATTCCTGATAAAGTTTATTTCTTCAGGAGTTTGTATTTTAAGGAATCAATCTCAACCATTAAACTCGGAGAAATATAATTTTTCAATATTCCTAAAACTTAAATGCCCAATATTTATTCAACAAATCAAATTGTTAGTAATTTTATAAATGTTATATTTTGAAATAATAGATTTAAAATATTAATGACATCATGGAAAGATATATTGATATTTAAAATAACATTTTTTCCCAAAATTAAAATTGAATTATAAAAAAGAGTTTTAATCATTAAATAATTTATATCGATTTGATAAGTTTAATTTATTTATTTATGATTTTATTCTATTCTTGACAAATTATTTCTTTTATAAATTAAATGGAAAATTAAAATTAATAAAAATTAAAAAAATCATTAGATCAAGTTAAAATCGCTTTTTTTTATCTATAACATAGTAAAAATCAAAAGATGTTACAAAAATATTTTGCTGAGTTTATATACTGATTATTATTCACTATTAAAATGAAGCAAATTAAAATAAGTTTTACGTTAACTCTATTAAACACATTATTTGTTTTAAAAATGCCATTTTCTTGTCCTTACTTTGCTACGAGAAACTTTATGTTTTCTGTATCAGTAAATTATAATATTCATAATATCATTAGTGCTTAATGTTATTTTACTTTGCTATAACAAACGCATAAAACAATATTATTTATTATAATATCCAATGGTTTTCAAGGTTTTTAATAATTAAAAAATCAGGTGGATATCTAAACCTAATATTCAATAAGTTTATCAAACTTACTTTATTTATATAAAATAAGTCTAAGTTTTAATCAAAATTTTTTCTCAAAGTACTTTAATATCAATTAATTATATATACTATTATCATTATGAATTATATTATTAGAATAAATTGAAAATGAATAAATTAATAAGAGATACATTGGACTAACGTGGAGGTACCTTTTGACTAATTTTACCATAATTATTCAACTTTAGATATGTCTAAATATTTTAGTAATATTTACCAACTGTTTTAAAGACCTAAATTTATTTAATTTCGCTAATTACTAAAATATTTTATGTATTTTTAATTGAATTGTAATCATAATTACATAAATTATACTATAGAAGATGATTCATAAATAATATCATTAAAAAATAATTAAATAATATTAATTTATTGTAAAATGAGTTTAAGTACAGAAAATTTGCAAAATTTTATAGATCTATCTCTATATTTAATTTAGGTATAATAGTATCTCTCAAAAATAATTTTAATTTTAGATTTAATTAATTTTTAATAAATCTAAAATGTATAGCTTCATTAATTATTTATCAACATAAAATATGATTGTAAAATATTTTTAACTCATACATTGAATTTAATTTTTTCTTCATTTATAAATAGATATAATTCTTTAAGTTTAAAATATTAAATATTAAACCTACCTTATAACATTGGGCTAATCTTCCTAAGTAAGTAATATTACTTTTTTAAATTATAATTTGTCAATTTTTGTTAAAACAACAATCTTACATTTTTTCTAGAATGCGGTTAGTAAATCTGGGCTTGGCTTGGGGATTGGCAATAATTAACCCGTTTAGGGTATATGTTAATTCTTGATAAAATATTAAAATGTTAATCTTTTTTGTAGTAACTATATTAAATAAAATAGAGTTATAGCTTCATTCATTTTTTTATTTGATATAATATTCTATAAAAAGATAAAATGTTGAAATAGATTTATAATAAGCTTATTAGAATATTAATTACAAAATAAGATAAAAATGCTTGACTTTTAAAATTCTTAACTATATAAATTAACGAATATACTTCAATAAAATTGTAAAGTTTGAATATTCTTTTTTAAAAAATTTAGATGAAATTATTAAAACTTAATTTTTCAATAAAAATTAATTCTCCCCATTAAAACAGAGACTACTTGGCCTGATTAAGTTGCCATGAATAATATATTATTAATTATTTTAAACAGATTAGAAAGTATTGTCACAGAGAGAGTATGGTGGGATGAAGCAGAAAGTGCTTTAAATCTCTGTAATGCAACTCAGAGATACAATTCTGTTACAAACCTTTGCTAAATATTAATTTAACTTTAATTGCATCGACTGTGTAAAAATTAAGATTAGTTTAAAATTATTAGCTTAACTATTAAAAATATTTGTGTCTATCCTTGTAAAGAGTGCAGCTAAATCTTAAGCAAAAAATAGCGAATTAATTAAAAAGGTCTTAAGTTTACTTCAGTGAAAGCAAATGCTTTAGTTGTGTAGAAGGATACTAAAAAATATATTTATCTTTTTAAAATACACCTTAGTTGGTAACCAATGTACCTCATCTGATTGTCCAAGAGGAACTTACTATGATTAAAATCAAAAATAAATTAATTTAAATTCTGTCAATTACAATTGTGTAACTTGTACTGAACCATGTTCCTCATGTACAGATGCAACAACATGTCTATTTTTCCATTTTTAATATTCGTAAATATATTCTATTCTGCACCTCAGGCTACCTGTATATTTTAAATAAATCTAATTTTAAATAATTTAATTGACGATGGAAGCAATAACTGCATAAAAGACACACTTTCATGTCCAAAAGGAACTTATTTAGACACAACAGGATTAAAATAAATAGATAAAAATTATTAAAATAATAGCTTTAATTTTTAATTATAATTGATTGCCAATTTGTAAGAAATGCTCAATTGGATGCAAGGTTTGTGATTCTACAGCCAAATGTACTGAATATTATATTTATTTTTTTAATATCGTGATTTTTTTAATATATTTTATTATTGTATGGTTTTAAATTTTTAAGATTTTCAATTAATTATTTATAAATTGAATGTTAAAGTTAATACCTATTGTTTTAAAATAAAATCAATAAATTTTAATTATTTTTATTGTATAAAGACTAATGTATCTTGGACTATTATATAAATTGATAAGATTAAAGTGTTTCTAATCCTTAAATTAAATCATAAATTTATAATTTTAAAATTTACAATAATGCCCGAGTGGCTCCAAGTATGAGAACTAAGAAATAATATGTAAAGACTGCGATGATCCTAATTGCAAATCTTGTAACGGGACTGAGTTATAACTAATTAATTTCATTCAATTAGTTTCCAAATATTTAATTCTATATTCACCCTTATATGATAAATTAATAACATATATTAAAAGAGTGCTTCTAATGTGGTGGAGCTACGTTTTTAAGTTAAAAAAAGTGTGTTGATAAGTGCCCTGATGGGACTTATGCTGATTTAAAATCGAAGACTTGCATGAAATGCCAGGTAGATTCAAAAATTAATTTATCATCAGTTTACTTTTAAATTAAATATAGTATATCAATTAAATATTAGAGTTTATTGAAAAATAACAGAGTTAAGCATTATTTATTTTAAAGATGTTCTTATTGAAATAATATATTTTTATTTTATATTATATGATTAATTAGTCAATAATTTATCATAAATACTTAGAAAATTATTTAAGAAAAGTTAAAATTATTTCTAGACTTAAATATTTTTCATATCCTAAATAAAACTGATCCTATAAGAAAAATAAGAGCATTAGTGTAAAAATAAAGTCCCCATTAAAGTATATATCGTATAGATACTATCAACAAAAATATATTAATTAGGAGAATATGTAATATTTGATTAATATATTTGCAATCATATTTAAAAAGATTATTTCAATGATAAAAAAACTATATTATTTAATCTGAAAAATTATTTCTCTTTATAAAATATTCCTTTAATAGCACATTACCTAAATAAATTAATTTGTTACCAATGATAAAGTCAAATTGAATATTTTAAAATTTAATTATGATTTTATTCACATAATCAGTAAGAATTAATGGTACTTAAAGAAAATGATTTCATAAAGTTTTAGTAAAAAGAATTTAAATTAAATTACTTTATGTTATCGTTTTTTCATTTCTAGTTCTATTATCTCTAAATATTTTATATTTTTAATAATAATTTATAGTGATTGCTTGAAATGCAGTGGAAATAATTACACTTGTTCAGCATGTACTGGCAGCACATACCTTCTGGGATCATCCTGTGTGAAGTAATGCCCAAAGTTTTCTTATTACCAAGATGATACTACAAAAGAGTGCAAAAGCTGTAATCCTAAGTGCTAATCATGTACTTTAAATAAAGATGATTGTAGTAGATGTGCTCCAGGTAACTATCTCTAAAAAAGAACATTTTATTTCATTAAATAAGATAATGCGATTCATCTTGTCCAACATTCTTCTTCTATTGCTAAAGAATTATAGAATTTAAAACTAATTACATAAATCAATGTAATTAAATGATTTTTAGAAATAGCTAACTATCAAAACTATGACATTTTTTTAGTCGAAAAAAATCATTCAACGTGCTGGAATATGTTTTTTTGGCAATTAAAAATTGTAGAATTAAAATTAAGATAATTATTCTGTTAATTTTAGGGCTTTAATAATGCAATATTTGTCGTCTATAATGGCTTATTGAATTATCGTATTTTTTTAAACTTCTAAAATTTTGCTAATTGTAATTGTCAATAATTTTTCTTAACTTAAATATTTATTAAATTTCAAAATTATTCTTATTTGAATACAAATAAGGGATGGGGTGTACAATTCTGGAATTTTTTGAAATTCCAGCACCATTCTGGAATTCCAGATTGGTGAAAAAAATTCCAGGATGGTGAAAAACGTTCCAGATACAGAACTGGAATTCCAGATTCAATAGATCTGGAATTTCTGAAAATTATTTTTTTGCTTAAAGTAAAGGTTAGATGAAAAGGAATATATAATTTATTTTTTATCATTTTTACCTTAGATATATCTAGTTTAACATTTACGATATGTTTAAATAAAATATAATTTATAAAATTTTAGACATAATAAATAATTTTCAAGTTTTATAACAAAAACCTACAATAAAACTATTATTTCATCTATTAAATGTAAATTTTTAAAAAATCTTATTTAAATGTTTTCAAATAAATTAACAATTTATAATATTAAAATAATAATAATTGAGTCTAATAATATTTTTTTATGATTACAAATTCAAGAATAATTATATTATTTTTAATAATTTTAAAAATAGAGATTATGATTAAAAAAGTATTGAGAATTAGGATGTTATTAATATTTAATCATTCAACATATTTTCAATAATCACTTCAATTTTAGCAAATATATCATATTTCTTGAATCTATTAATAAGAGTCTTTAAAGCTTAATGAATAAAAGTACTTATAATTAGTAGTATTAATTATTACAATTATAAAGATATTCTCATTGTAATTTAAATAATTTTGTGAAAAATAAAAATACTTATTTGATATTTCTAAAATAAACATCTGAAACAAATAAGCGGATATCTCAAATGCTTTTTAATTTTTAAATAGTTCATTTTATTAGTATTAGTAAAATTAAAGTATATAGGCCATTTTAAAAATATGTCTTGCAGTTAGATGAATAATAAGGCTTTTGCAATTTTTTTGAAACAACTAAATCAAGTTTAAATTTATGTGAAATTTCTTTGGAATATAAATAATATATTAATTGGAGAAAATAGGTGCTGCTTTTAAAGATTAATATATCTAAATTTTAAGAATATCTATTTAATTTTAAATTAATGTCGAATTCTTAACTCACATTAAATTTAATTTATCTTCTGTAATAAAAGTTTTTTAAGTGTAATTCTTTTAAAACTTAGGATAATATCTATTTAAGATTAAAATTTTTAACATTGTGAAGGTTAATTAATTTGATTATTTAATAATTAATATTAAATGGTTTTTTTATTGATACAAAATTTTCAAATAAAACATTTCATTTAAGATTAAATTTTATGTCCCTCACGTCCCTCGACCTTTATTACAATTAAATTAACAGGAAATATAATACGTATTTTTTATACTATGGATACATATTTTTAAACATTAAAATATCATAGAAATACTTTCCAACAGGAAAACAACTTCAAAACTTAAATTATTTTACTTATTTATGTTTTATTGTATAATTGAACCGATAAAAATCAACGTTAAGAAAAGTTTATAAATTCTATAGATTTAGATATTAATGTTATTGATGAATTTTTAATAAATAGACAAATATTTATCATATTTCAATAAATAATTCATTTAAACATATGACTAATGATAATATATAAAATTATATTGTATACTTATTTTTTAAAAAAATCCATTATAACTATAATTATATTTGATATCATATATTGAGAAACCCCTGCACAGAACTGGAATTCCAGAACTGTATCTGGAATTCCAGTTCTGCATCTGGAATTCCAGATTCATTGAATCTGGTGTTCCAGAATGGTGCTGGAATTTCAAAAAATTCCAGAATTGTACACCCCATCCAAAATAAGATTCCACTAGAATGTGTTAACCATGTCATGCATCATGCAAAGATTTAAATATTAAAAATTGTTACGGGTCTCTTAGCTCTTAATGCACAAGCTGCTCAGCTGGAAATTTCTTGAAAGATACAACCTGCATGGGTACCTGTCCTAAACCTTATTTTCCTAATGGAGCACTTTAAACATGCGTTTTTTGCTAATATTTTTGTGACTACTGCACAAGTAACTCAAACTGCTTGATTTGTTTACCAGGCTATCATTAATTTACATATAAATGATTTAAAAATTCAAATCAACCCATCCCAAATAATTGCTCAGGAGAGTACTACTTAAGAACATAAAATAAAAAATACCTTTCTTTACCGATCAATACTTAATAACTTAGTCTAAATGAAGATCCAAGGTAAATGACTGTGGAGGTTTGGTTTAAGTCAGATAATATAAATAGCATCAATCTTGAAGTCTTAATAAGACTAAACGAGAAATAAAATATTGTATAATATTTGATATTAACGTGAATGTAAGGTCTTATCGAATATATACTTGAGAGAGCATATTTTATAAGAAGGTTCTCTAAAGTAATGTTTGGTATCATTTTGCGTGGTCTTTAGACGAAAGCAACTAAATACTAAAATGCTATTTAGATGGCGAATCAATAAGTGTTAAATAAAATCAGCTGCCATCATAGCTTAAAAAGTACAAAGACTAATGAAATCATACTTGGTGGAGCTTCTACTTTTAGGTCAACAGAAGTTAGTTTTAATGGATAATTTAAAGAATTAAGGATTTGGAAGATAAATTTATATTTATTTTTCTAGTAAAAAGTAAAATATATATAAGGTTAGGACCTTAATTTTTATAAAACCAGAGTTTTTGAAATTTTTCCCTCAAAATTTGAAATATTTTTTTAGACAAAAATTTCATTTGTCTGCTTGGGGAATGGGATGTTAATAAATCATAATTTTGAGTTCCTTAATAAAATTTTCATTTAAATAAATAAAAATAATTTGGGTTTGTAAATTTTGGGGCCCTAAAGTTTAGTAAGGTCTGCTATAAAATAATAGTATACAGTTTGTAAAACTGTAATTAAATTTGATGATAAAAAAAATAATGAGTTTGATAAGTTAATTATACTATAAAAATTAAATAATTACATTTTTTCAACATTCACTGTATAAAACCTTGTAGTAATGAGATAAATTTACTTTTAATCACAGAGAATATATATCTTTATCTGAGCTTACTACACTTGTTTAAAATGTAATTCAGCTTGTAATAATTGTAAAGGACCTACTATAAATGATTGTGTTGAATGCATTGACCCTTATTAGCTCGTTATTAAAGAATTTACTTGTAAAATCATTGAGTCTTGCCCTGAAGGATAATTCATAGATTCATTAACTGGGCTGTGTAATGCTTGTGATCCTGGATGTAAAACATTGAGATTTATAAAATAAAAATTTAACATGTGCTGAAACTAACAATTTTTGCTAATAATGCAAAGCTAACTATTTAAGAGAATTTTAAGAAACTGGTTGCGTTGATACTTGCCTGTTTGGTATGTATGGAGATTTCCAGAAACAAAATTGAAATAAAGACTCTAATAAAAATAGAAATATGATAATTTAGCTTGAGAAATTCCAAATTAATTTTTCTTTAATAAGATAATAATTGATATATACAGTTTTGAAAGCCAATACTCAATTCTAAACAATGAGATAAATGGCACTTATTCTTTAGGGTGGCTTGTGATAGATTTAAGAAGGAATATAGATGTTTCAGGAGACATCGTAAAACCGTATTATCAAAATGATCTGTCTAAAGTACACTTAGATAAAAATGTCATTGAAGCAAATAGGGATTACAAAATCACTTTTTATGTAAAAGGTAATGAGAATTTCTACAAAGGAATGTAAACTTAGATTGGTTAAATTATAACAAATTTTTTTTTATTTTAAGTATACACATCTTCATCTACTTAAATATATATTGGAAGTCCTCCAAGAAATGGGAAATGCATTGTCTCCCCTTTAATCGGAATTGCTAAATACCTTAATAAGCTATATCTTAGGTAAAATGGCAATAGATGTTTTATTTTGTACTTTATAGATGGAGGAGATATCTATATTCCAATCTTGAACTAATTTATTGTTACAAAAAAGTTAAATTTTAATAAAATATTTTTTAATTTTGAGAATAAGCAATCCAAATCTCACATTCACTTTTGATTCAACTTATTATAGAGGAGTAATGTTTTAAATAATAAAATAATAATGAATGTTATAGATTGAAATAAATTTGCTTAATAATTAAATAACTTTTGATAAATTATTATTGCTAAAGTATAATTGATTTGGGGAAATTCAAAAATAAAAATATAACAGTATGTAAAATTAGTATTAACTGCCACTAATTAGATCAGCTTTTAATAGTAATTTGATTTAGTACTCTTTTAAAGTAAACATATTTATTAATAATTATGACCAAATTGTACATTGTACATTGTACAGTTTCATAGATTTATTTTTTTTAATATTAAAATTGTACAAATCTGTGCATTGAGATTAATTAGAGTCATTATTATTAATATTAATATGAAAATTATGATTATTCAAATGAGTGACAATCAGGAACTATATATTGGAGGCTTCTTTCAGAAAGAACATACATAAATAATTAGAATGGAGAAGCAACTAAAATAGAGGTCAGACTCTTCAACAAATGAGAGACACATTTTTTTTTTTGCCATTAAGACTGAAGAAGATAGATAAATGCACACCTAAATCGACAGATGAGTCAGTTAGACAGAAAGTCATTCGAGACGAGAATGCTGATAGCAGAGTTCACAGATGCCATGATTAGAGAAGATGAGAAGTTCCCCTTCAGTGAGGTGGAGCTCGCTATGTACTTTCAGTAAAGATTGGCTGCAGATGGGGACGCAGAGTTGATGCAGGACGAGGAGACAGTGATTGAAAATACATATGTGGAGACAAATGACAGCAAACCCGAAGTCAAAAAGTGATCAATACAGTCAAGAAACTAGGGAGATTACACTTTTCATTTTACATTTGCATAATTAATTTATAATAATGACTCTAATTAATCTCAATGCACAGATTTGTACAATTTTAATATTAAAAAAAAGATAATACTATGAAACAGTACAATGTACATTGTACAATTCTGAAAGTACGCCTTAATTTTTAAAAAGAAAATACTATGAAACTGTACAATGTATAATGTACAATTTGGTCATAATTATTAAAGATATTTAAAATTAAAAGTGCACTAAATCAAATTACAATTAATAGCTGATCTAATTAGTGGCAGTTAATACTAATTTTACATACTGTTATATTTTTATTTTTGAATTTCCCCAAATCAATTATACTTTAGCAATAATGGAATTTCAAAGTGTATTCCTAATTTTAATTGATTTACACAAAAAATATTTAATATTTATTTCATTATATTAAATATAAAAATATTAATCTACTCTTATAGTTTATCATATACATATTTCTAATCCCCTTTTATGTTAAAAGATACTGAGTAATTTTAAAGTCAAGTTCTCTCTATGATAAATTTGGAAAAATAGATAAGCAAATTCTTGAAGGACTTAGAAAAGATAGATACTTCTGCTTTAGAATTGGAAATTGACATCCTACAAAAACTGCAGCAAATCAATTTAATTGCATAAAACCTAGGAAAATTGTAGGTACTTGATTCCCAATAATTTGATCCTAGAGTTGAAGTATCTTAATGTACAGCTAATACATGTAGTAATAGGGGTAACTGTACCTACCTGTATTATACATAAAAAATATAATTATCTTTTCTTATAATAGTTAAATTTTTATTTTAACTAATTAATCAAACGGTTTTTAAGGTTAACGATTATATTAAAGATAAAATAATATATTTCTTCCTTAATTCTAATAAATTATATCATATAACAAATGTATTTATCAAAAATATCGTAAATTATAGGATTTATTTTTAATTGTCAAAGAAAAAAATGTTTTTAAACTCAAATCTATTGAAATAAATATACTGTAAATTAATTAGTTAAGAATTGTTCAAATGATTTAAGTATATTAAGAGAATTATATCATGATATTAATTTAAGGATAATGTTAAAATAAAAATAAATTCTAATGACTGCGGCTTTAAAAATAAATTTTATATCTATATATAATCTTAAATTAAATGATAAAAAAAAAAGAAAATTTTAAATTTAAGTTCAAATGATTAATCTTGAAGTCATTTTAAGCTTAGGAGCCTATAAATTAAGGAAAAGGCAAAACTAAGCCTCAATTCACTTATACTATCAAGGATAACTTTTATTTTAAAATAATTTACATGTATTACTTGTCTACTGTGATACAGCAATTTCCCTAAAGGTTCTATAAAATTTACCTAGTCTTCTTTTTTATAAATATAAAACCATTAATGCTATTTAGATACTAATCGATAAGTGTGGGCACGAATTCTGCTTCTATTATAATTTAGAATGTCCTAAGACCTAGTAAAATCATACTTGGTGTAGCTTCCATATTAAAAAAGAAACCTGATTGAATTTTTAATGTTTAAAAGTTATATTTACTAAGGTCTCCATTTTAGATTAACTACTTAAGAAATTAAACACATAAATACATATTCTCAATTTATTTTCCAAATTTTTATTCATCATCAACTGGTCAATATGATTATATAATTCTAATGTTATTTAAAAAAATTCAAAGGAGAGTTATATTCAAACGTTCGCTTAATAAATTTAGAAAGTTTCATAATTGAAATTATTTAAATTTTTGTAATAAATAGCAATGAATGAATTGGGATGAAATTTAATTTTAATAAATTACTTTTTTATTTAATTCCATCTAGTTTAAGTTGATATTGATAATCTTCATGATGCATTTCTACTTAGCATTATGCGAAATTGCATCATTTCTTAACAATTCAAAAATAGTTCAATAATTGGACTAATAATAAATTCAGTAATATGTTAACTAGTTTTTATATTCCTTACCTTCAATTAATTATAGCGACTTTTTAAGTAGTACTTAAAGATCATCATAATATTTTTACATAAAAATAAATGCCTTCAATATATTATGAAGATATTTGGGTTTAATGTGGATGTATCAACTAAGGACACTTTATTGTACGCTTACTGGAAATTTGATGAGAAAAATGATGGCACCTATACCTATTTCAAAGACAGTTAAATTATATTATATTTTTAAATATAAGTTCTTTCAAAGGAGTTTAGAACTTTAACCCGAAAACAGTTGACTCAACAATTTTATTAAAATGAGTTAGAGAGAAATTAACTTAAAGATTTGTAAGGAGGGATTTTATCTTAAATATTAAAAAGATGGAGCTTACTCAATATATTATCAAGTAATTTGGCTTGTAAGAATTGTAAATTATTAAAAATTACCTTTGGCTATCATATCAATGAATGAAGTTATATTAATTTATATTATTTTTAATTAATTTAGCACTTTATTTAAATTCGATAGTCTAATGAATGTGTTTATTTGAAATAATATTTTATAAAATTAAAAAAGCTAACTATTTCAGAGAATATCAAGGAACTATATAAAAAATGCCCGTTTAAATTTTTTTATAAAGTAAGAAACAAAACTGTTATTTTAATCCTTTGATAAGTTAATTTTTTAATTTGTTATTTTATGAAGTTCAATCTCTCCACCTAATGGAACAGTTTACAGCTATGGTAAACTTTATTAGAAATTTGTATATGTTTTTGCAAATAACATATCTTTTTAGTTTACTTTCATTGACTTAGAAAGCCAATGTAGATATATAATGAGGAAAATGACACTTTAAAAATATTAGTTAAAAGTAGTTGTTAAAATAAATAGATTGAAGTTTCAGGAGATAAAATAATATATAATTATAGTCAAGCATATATTTAGAAATTAAATATTCCTATATTTAAATATACTTGATCAAAGACCATACTTATTAGTCATGAAAGTTACCAGAATATATTATTTTATAATTCTGTAAATACTTAATTTATTTCAATTTTGTTATATCAATTAAACTATATTGAAGATCCACCTAGAAAGTCAAGTACTATATTTTAATGCAATATAATTGCTACACTCACTGAGTTTACTATATAATAAGAAAATTGGAGTGATGAAGAAGTAATAGTAAGATACGATTTTTCTTACTCGATAGACGGAGGTGATATTTATATTTCAATGTCAGATCAGATGCTATTCTTGTATAAATATATTTTTCTGGAATAAATTAATTCATTTTAAGCATAAAAGATAGAATATTTATAAATCTTACATGAATATTCAATTTATGTGATATAAGTAAATTAATACTTATTAAAAAAATTATTAATTTGTTTTTTAATTTAAAAAGAATTAGTAATTATACTTATTTTAATTATTTTATTTAGTATATTTATTATTTTGCAATATCAAGTCCAAAATTATGTTTAAATTTGATTCAACTTATAATCTATACACCTAGGTGAAAATTAAATGTAAAGCGACCAATAAAAATAATAATTGAATTATATTTGTATTTCCAAAATTGTTTTAAATTAATCATTATAGTAGACATTTTCTGCAAAAAATTTGTTTATAACTCCTGTCCTAAATGAATTAAAAATTAAGAATTTAGTTTAAAATTAGATTCCATTTATAAGGCAAACGGTTAGATAAATTATCATAAAATTATTTATTCTTTATAACTCTTTTTAGAATATACTTTATTCTAAATATATTTAATTTATCTTTTATCAAGTCAGTATTTTTCTTTTTAATTTTACTTTATAATTTAAATACAAGAACTTAGTATTTAATCTTTCTAATAAATATAATAAAAATTAAGTTATTCTTATAATTTATTAAATGCTAGAGGATTTTCAAGTAAAGTCTTTAATTGATTGGAAAAGAGTTCATCAGCGAATGCTACGAAGGACTTAGAGAAAATAGAATTTTATTAAAAACAATTTAAAATTATATATTATTTTTGTATTGTTTTAGAAATTCAAACAGGTTATAATTTTGACAAAGTAATTAGATCAAAGTTGGTACTTATTAAATAAAATAAATATTATATAATTTAATATTTCTGTCCATTAAATTTGGAAATAACCATTCTCTTGTTAAGGACATCTTATTGAAATTTAATCAAACAAATTTAACATAAATAAAGAGATTTGTTAAAATATCTTATATAAATGTATTTTCAACCTTAAATATGGTAATAGAAAGCATTTTATTTTTTTAAATAATGCATAATGGCGCATAATTTATTTTAATTTTAAATCTACCTATATTATACCAAAAAGTATCATTGCTCCTGTAAATTACCATTTGGTGGTTAAAATTGTACCTTTGATAACGCCAACTAAATTTTTATTGCTATATATATATATATATTATTCTTATTAAAAAATAAATCTAGGAAATTAAATAGAAAGTTTCTGAGATTCTAAAATCCTTAAATAAATTAAAAATTAAAAAGTATAGATAAAATATTTAATGCGGAATAATATTATAGAAATATGAGTTCTTATAATGAAAAGTATTTCATGATATTATAAACTTAATTAAAGTTTAGTACTAATTAGAGTAAAAATAATACGATTATATTTTTCCTAAATTAACTATATATAATATAATTTTGCTGTTTAAATATTAAAATTAAACACAAATATATAATACGATATAAACAAAAGATTTCATTTTATTGATTTTAATATTTAGAAAGAGTAATTATACTACTTTATAAAATTCTATCTATTATATATTGATAAGAGTAGTTAATATAAAGAAGTAAAAATTATATTGCCTTCAGTTTTTTTGCTTATATAAATTTTTAAATACTAGTAAATATGGAAAAAATTCAATAAATAAATTTCCAATAAATTAAGATAAGCACAAATTAATTAAAATCTTTTTTTAATTAAATAAAGTAATAAAAGTTATGGATTTAAAATTGCCTCTATTTATAATGGAATGCAAGAGAAATATAAATATTTTACTTAATTATATTAATTTATAGAGAAATAGTTTGAATTAGAATTCCTAAAGTTATCTACATCTTCCAAAGAGGTATTAAGTGATTCAACTTTTGAAGTTGTTCTCTCTATTATGGCGTTTAAAATTCTATATTAACTTTTTTTAAATTAATTCAGTATTGGAAAAACTAACCTCAATCTTATGATGAATTGAACTCGTATATGAAAATTGTTTCAAATATTCTTGAGTTCTTAGAAGAAAAACTTATTGAAAACTAAGTTTCTAAGCTGTGGGAATATGACTCAATACAAGCTCATGAAATATAGGAGTACATTAGCATCACACTGGATATGTTTGATAAAATTAGAGATAACTCACTCAAGTAGATATTAAATAAATAGAGAAATTGTTTTAAAGTTTATTCATTTGTTAAAAGCAATAATCTTAGAATTTCTTTTGCTTTAATTTTTCAAAGAAATGCTTCTCACAAAAACATTTAAAAATTAATGCTTTTAGAGAAATAAATTTTATTTTTTAATTAAGTTATAATACAAATATAAAAAAAATTTTTACAAAAGTAATTTTAAATTTTAGTCTGAAAATCATTTTTTTGGAAAAATATGAACTCTAATTAAATCTGATAACATCTATTATTTTATTTTAATTTTGTGATTCTTTTATTATAGCAATATCTATAATAAATCAATCAATTCAAATTTATGAAAATATAATAATTTTATTGTGACAACTTCAGTCTAATTTACAACAAGGATGATAACTTATAGATAAATTCTTCTTTCCCAAGGTTCACTAACAACTCTTTCTGCAAGTAATTTCACAAAGAAAAACATGAGAACTTTTATAAAATTATCTCCAAATAACTTTTTAGATGCCAGTTTTAATTTGGAGTAGTAATTTGTTATAGAAGCTATTGAATTCGCAATTAATCCATATTAATTAGAGAATAAATAAAGCATTTCTAATAATGTGTTTTCAGTCAAGATATATAATTCTTCAACATTTGATGAAGTGAAAATTAAAAATATGAAAAATGGATTTGAGATATACTTTCCAGTTGTTGATAATTAAAATTTGACTAATTTTGCCAAGGATTACAACAGTTTAAGTCATTTATTTAATATAAATAATCTTCATCTTTTTATAGGCATACAAATAATGATTTAAGTTTCATATTTAATAAATATTCTTAATCTATAAAATACTAAAACTTATCTAATAATTAAGTCCTTATAGGGCAGCTTAAAACTATAAACGCATAAAAATGATGGAGAGTAGTACTCTTGATTGCAATTATTGGGATGGAATTTAGTGGACAAACACAGGTTGCATTTTTAATGGAGTAGATAAATCTCACATAAAATGCATTTGCAATCATTTGACTGCTTTTGGACCACAGTTTATTACACCTCCTGGAGATTTGATATTTACTAATGATGATATAGTTACTAATAAATATTTATCCTCTGATAATATTAGTTGAATGTCTTAATAATTAAAATCAGAATGAATTAATTTATAAATTCATGAATAAATTTCAAAATGTGATGAAACCATTCATAATTTATAAAAGAATACTATAATTTGTATTTTCCTGAACAATTTTATTTTTCTATTTTCGTTTATAATGTATATAAATAAATATATTTATTTCTCTTAAAATTCTAATTTCTAACTATATTGAATAAGGAACAATAACTAAATAAGACTTATTAGTACCTCTAAATAAATACTTTGACAATCTACAGGAACTTTTGCAGCATAATTATATTTATTTTAATATAAGACGCCTAAGCCAATTGATATGATATTCAAGCCAGGAACCTACGTCGTCTTTATTTTCTGGTTTATGTACATTTCAAGCTTGTTTTATTACTCAGGAAGAGATAGGATAAGAAGAGGCAAAATGACTAAGAAATAGATCAGAGATGACTTAGCAGAAATTAAAGACACAAATATTCAACAACTTCATGAAGTAATGCAAGATTTGCTAATATAGGATGCACTTAAACATAAACAAAAATGATGCTAATCAAAATCTTCAAATAATCAGCTCATTAATTCAACTAGAAGCAAAGGAAACAATGACGATGACAATTTTAAATTTTTAAGTAATTTTAATCTAGATGCGACTGACTGATAGAATATTGATAAATGATCAATCATTTAATTCTCCAGATATAGGATGGACTCCTCCTTAAATTAATGAGAATTAACAAATTTTATTCTGCAATCATTTTATTATTATAAATTCATATATATATATATATATATATTAATAGAATGATGCCATAAAGTGCAAATATAATCCAGATTATTCAATAGGTAAACAAGAAAATCCCTAAATATCCTTTTAACCTATACAAAAGCTCTCCGACTAATCAATAGAAAAATTAAAAGAATTAAAAAGAAGAGCGAAGCGCAAAGTTTTTGGAAGAATAGGGACTATGTCAGAAAGAGCTCATCGATTTTATAAGAAAACTAACAAAACCATAAATCCTTTGCATAATAACAAAATGTAGTATTTTGATGAAGCTCTAAAATCTACACTTTGGATAGGACTTTTAGCTAAAACAAGTAAAATAGCTCCTAGACATGTTAGATTTAAAACTTCAAAAATAATTATTTTATTTTTTAAATTTGGTTTATTATTTTTTTTCAAGTAATTTTTATTAAAGTATTGATAAAACATAAAGTTTAGGTAGTTTCTACTTCTTCTTTGAACTACAGCTGCATCAACTTCGTGGCAGTTAGAATTTTTCTGATTAATGATCTTTTAAAATTGTAATTTTTAGGTTGTTGTTGTTGGTAATGGAGCAGTATTAGTTAAAGATAGAGTTGTAGTAGTAGAATATTTGTTATCCTCTGAGTATTTCTGATCATTCATCTTTGAGATCAAGTCAAAATCCTGATGTCTAAAAAGTGGAACAATTCCATATAACGTTTGCCATTTTTGAATAATAATAATTCAGTTTATAATTAAAAATTAATATTTAAATCTAATATTGTAATAATTCAAAAAGTTATTTAAGATTTTCAATTTAATTAGTTATTTAGACCTTTAAAACAATTGTTTTTAAATCTCTTTCATATATATTTTTTTTGTAACTGCATATACTTCTCAATATATGTTGCTATCTCCTGAGACATCCAAATTAATTCACAAATTATGTTTTTAAATAACTCATTTTTTTGTAATTAATATAATTAAAATAGATTGAATGAAACATAAAATGTGATAATTATATTTTAATGTATTTGATTGGCGCTACTATACTTATACATTTCTATGCATCTGCTCATATCATGTATAGCCTTTGTTTTAAGAAAATAAATTTTAATTCTTGGGTATATTGACACTTTTTTCGACTTAATTTAAGACTCTTTATTCGCAACAATCGGTGCAGCAATTTTAACTTTAATGGCAGCTTGGATTATTTGTATACCTGTAGCTCTAATATTCAGAATGCCTATGAGTTTAAGGAAGCAAATTGAAGGAGTGAGGACTAAAAAGATAAACACTGTTTTCAAAGAAATCGACGCCTAAATGAGCTGTAGATACACTATAGGATACTTTATCTGCTTTACTTTCTATGTGATGATGACAGTAGTTGTCGTATTCTTCAACTATCTGTACCCAAATGATTATTGCATTTAGTGGTTCTATGTTGTGTTTTTTCTCTATATTTTGGATTTATTAGTCTTCACATTTGCTTTTGCAGGCATGTAACTATTATTATCACTATTATCGCATAAATTAGCATGCTTATATTAAGTTTGGGCTTTCTTCGAGAAAATCAGATACATTAAGAATTTTTAATTATAATAATTTTGGAATATTACAATTAAATATAAATTTTATTCGATAAAGAGTATATAACTATTTTAAGCTTAAATTTAAGAAAATTGATATAATTTTGGGAATATAATTATTCGTATTAAATTAATTTAATCTAAACTTAAAAAAATACCTGTTTAAATTAAATATAAAATAATAAAAATCTTTAAGTTTAAAAAAAATATACAAATTAATGTAATTTGAGAGGATGACATTGCTTTCATCATTTCATTTTTCATTATTATTAATTCTTAAATTTAAACAAAATATTATTCCAAAGATTAGAATCTAGAATCATAATATTTTAGCGAATTGTGTTTTTAGTATTTAGTATTATATATCCACAACTTTTTTTTGTGTATTTTATTAAATTTGAGATGAATAACTTTAAGTTCAAAAATGGATATTTGAATTTTATAATAATTCCTTGGATTCTCTGCGTTACACTAATGAATTCTGTGCATTCCTAAACTTTTGATACCTACAGCGCCTCGATTAATATTATAATTTATAAAATATGTCAATTATTTCTAATCCGAGTAAATATGCATTTTGCACTAGGAATCCCTTGTATTCAATATTAACTCCAATAATTTTAGAAAACAATAATAAATTAAATGCTTGGCAAAATAAATTTCCTAAATTATCCCATAAAAATACTCCAATTAAATTTAAAAATCAAAATAATGCATAGAATTATTTAATGCCAAGCAATTTACATGGAGTTTACACATTTTGGTTGAAATTTAGCTCAACATAATTAACTATAAAGTAAAATTGAATCTAATTTTATAATAATTTATTTTAAACAGGTGCGATGGATTAGTATTATGATCACATTTTTATATTAAATTTAATAAATTATAAAATATTATATTATACACCAAAATTTCAGTTATTGTTATTTATTTATGGTTTACAACAACTTTCCGTTGCAAAAATATATAAGAATGGAATTAATTTATGCTCTGTAATTACTCTTAATATAATTCTATACTTTTTAATACTCAATAATTCCAAGAGTATTTGGCAAATTTTCACTTTTGTAACTTTTAGAATTGAAAAGTAAAATAACAAATTTCTGAAAGTGCTTTCAATTTCACCACAAATTATGTGAGTGGGAAATCTGCTAATTTAACCAATATTTAAATAATATTGTAGAAATACATTTTATTTGGAAAATAATATTTAAATTTGAAATTAAATTATTATAATTATTGGCAGTTAAAGTTGTCAAATTTAAACGATCTGGCTCATTCGATAGAGAATTCAAAATAAGCTGGACTTTATTATTGGCGGTACTATTTTATCTCATCCTGGAGCGAGATAACTTCACTTTAATTAAACACATCTAAATCCATTAAATAATACCCTCACATTAAAGTGGAGTTATCTCGCTCCAGGTATGAGATAAAATAGTACCGCCAATAGTAAAGTCCAGCTAATTTTGAATTCTCAATCGAATGAGCCCAAGATCGTCTTTAAATTTGACAACTTTAACTGCCAATAATTATAATAATTTAATTTCAAATTTAAATATTATTTTCCAAATCAAATGTATTTCTACAATATTATTGAAATATTGGTTAAATTAATGTTTTAAATTGTTAAACAGTTGCCTTGAAGATTAAAATTTAATTTTAAATATCCATATATTTTGAACTTAAATTCTATAACATATTATATTAAACTATTTTGTAGTATGAATCATTAATTTATTCAGGTTCATAAATAATATAGATTATTTCTTGAATTTTTCTCTAAAATAAAATTTTGGCTTATATGTGTCTATATATTCGATATAATTTTTAGCTTATATTTAATATAATTTTTCTTTATTAATTACAATAAATCTTGCTAAAAAAGCATTCCACCATTTATTTTATGTTAAATCACTATATATTATAGAAATAAAAATTATTTCAAAAATTATGAGATAATATTAATTTACAATTATAATTGTTTTTTTTTAGAAATAAAATTTTATTAATTCTTATTTATATTACTAGTTACTAAGCATGTCATCACCATAATTTTAACAAATTTCTGTTAATTATAAACTTTATAATAAAACATAATAAATGCAAGCAAAGCTCACAAATATTAAAAATTTATGACTCTATTTGACACATCAAATTTTAAGCATGCTTATATATCACCCTTTTATTTTAAATGAATTATCTCAAATTAATCTTAGAAATTATGCTTTATATTTAATCAAAGCAGTAATTAGTTGAAATATATTTAAGAATGAGTTGCTATGAAATTAAATAAACGAAAAAAAATTGGGAGGTACCTGTCTCACCACCACACTTATTATATATGAATTTTATATTAAAATAAGTCATTTATCTGGCCAAATTTGGGTTGAAAATCAAGAATAAGATAATGAAAATAATATCTAGAAAAGTCTTTGCATGTGTGGGCTTACAAAAAAATGTACTATTATCATAAATCCATGCAATTTTAACATGAATTATGACAGAAAATTACGCATTTTTTAAAATTAAATTATTAAATTATAACGTTGTCGAATGTAATGAATCAACTTACTCTCTCTCCCTCTCTCTCTCTCTCTCTATAAATTAAGGATTAAAATGGTAAATAAAGTTTAATTAATCATAAAAATTGTTTATATAATAACCATTTTAATCCTTAATTTAGAGAGAGTAAGTTGATTCATTACATTCGAACAACGTTATAATTTAATAATTTAATTTTAAAAAATGCGTAATTTTCTGCCATAATTCATGTTAAAATTGCATGGATTTATGATAATAGTACATTTTTTTGTAAGCCCACACATGAAAAGACTTTTCTAGATATTATTTTCATTATCTTATTCTTGATTTTCAACCCAAATTTGGCCAGATAAATGACTTATTTTAATATAAAATTCATATATAATAAGTGTGGTGGTGAGACAGGTACCCCCCCCAAAATTGAATACACATTCTTACTCTTTACATCTTCTAATAATACAAAAATACTATTATTTGATGACTTTTTTTTTATAAATGAAATATAATACTTGTAGATATATTTTTTAAAGATCAAATCACTTTATTGCATGGTTGCCATTTATTTTGGTCTCAACATCTGAATAAGAATCACTTTTCAAATGAAACTATAATAGCTAATAAAGTTTTGAAAAAAATGTAAATATTTTACATTTATTCAATCTATATTAAAATTATATTATGGCTTTTAATTTTTCATAATAATTGAAATAACGATTTTTAAGTTAATGAAATTTTTTATTTTTATAGCTGCTATTTTCATTGAGTCTAAATTAAATTTTAATTAGAGAAGTTTAATTTATTATTTCCATAAAGATATTATTGTAGAAATACATTTAAATTTGGAAAATAATTATAATTAAATTAAATATAAATCAAAATCGTGGCAGTTAAAGTTGGCCAATTTGAACGATCTTGAGCTCATTCGATAGAGAATTCAAAATTAGCTGGACTTTACTATTGGCGGTACTATTTTATCGCATCCCCAGAGCGAGATAACTTTACTTTAATGCTAGGACATAATTTAATAAAATTAGATATGTTTAATTAAAGTCAAGTTATCTCGCTCTGGGAATGCGATAAAATAGTACCGCCAATAGTAAAGTCCAGCTAATTTTGAATTCTCTATCGAACGAGCTCAAGATCGTTCAAATTGGCCAACTTTAACTGCCACGATTTTGATTTATATTTAATTTAATTATAATTATTTTCCAAATTCGAATGTATTTCTACAATATTTCTTCAATTCTGAACTTCTTTATGCCTCTAGGTTATCCTTCAGTTACTTTGGTTAAACTTAATAAAATAAATTTAATATGAAATAGCTAGTTAAATATGATTTTTACTAAAATTAAATTTATGTACAAGAGAACAGAATCTTATACTTATTAAGAAACTTCAACTTGTCGATCAAGAAGATCTACATACTCCTGCAAAATATTTTGTTTTTAAAATTTCTTTTTTATTAAATTACCAGGGTAAGAAATCTTGATAATATAATCTTTGATTAATAAACTTTTATCATAGACTGTGTACTAATATAAATTAAAGTGTTTTTTGTACTACTATTGCATTTTAAAAATGTTAATAACATGTATTTATTATTTATAAATCAATTTAAATTGAATAATAGCAATCATATGCCATGTTAAAAGAGAATGGAGGGTAAAAGACTGTTTGGGGGATTGGCGATAGTTGGTAGCGATACATGATAGTTTATTAAATAAATCTAAAATATTCCAAAAATAAATATATCTATTTAGCATTTAAAATTATTTTAATAAAATATAACAAATAATTACTTATTTAAATTTGGATAATATTGTTCTATTTGAATATATAAAAATATATTTGAGTTTTAATTCATAAAGCTCTAATAGTTGGTTTTTTTAAATACATCTAAAATTAATACTCATTTATTTAATTTATATTTATGATATAAATGAATTGTGAATATTCTATTTTAATAAAAATGGAAAAATAAATGGTAAAATTTTATTATAATAACAACTTTTAGAAGAATGAAATTTTTTAATGAATAAATAAATTATAATAATTTTATTATAGCATTAAAAACAATAATTACAATTATTAAGAAGGAATTATGTTTTTCTTATAAATTTGTCCAATAATTATTTTTTACTCCTAAAAGTTTTTCTCAACATCTATGGGATTCGAGACAGTTTAAATGTCTACAAGATATCCTCATAATTAGAATCTATGTTGGCTGCAATACAAAACAAATGATGCTAGTCAAGATGTAAAATTGGCTGAATTGCAATTTTGGTAGGTCCCTGCTTCTTCGATAAATTTCAATGTTGATTATATGGAAAGATTCTATGGAATCTCATTTAAGTACTCTTCGTGGACAGTCAATACGTGGCTCACTGATTACTTCAAAGCTTATAATGATATATAATAACTTATTATTATCCACAGGGTACTGGAGATGTATGGCCTGGATCCATAAATCCTGCAGTCAATAATCATAAAGTTAAATATTATTAATTAAAATTAAATTTAACTTACAAATATATTTCAATGAGTTCATTTTTTATTCTATAAAAGTTTATATAAATTTAATACACAACTTATCTTAATAAAAACAATAATTTATCAATTTATAACACTAAGATTTTTATTTATCAAGTAAAATATAGTCGTTTAAAATTAAGAATAATTGTCCTATCCTATATAATATTTGTTTTATAGCATGAAATTTGTTCTTATTCTAAATTTTTTTTGTTATTGATAAAGTATAAAAAAGGTAAATTGTGATAAATTTGAAAATCAGAAATATTCTTAAATATTTTAACTGTAATGTATTAGTAGCTAACTAATTATAATTACTTAAAGAAGGCAAATGTATAGAATTATAAGTAACATCAACAAGGCCTATAACGTTTACTATCTTTATTGAGAGTTGTTCCACAACAGATTTAGTCTCTTGTTTTTTCTTTTAGCCACTTCTGCCTCTAAGCTCTAAGAGTTTTCTCTATCCTGTTGTTAACACCGGCGTTTAATGTTGCGTCACATGATTCAATATCAACGATTTTTCTAGTCTTCTCTTTGACGGCTTTTGCAAGTGGAGCTTGAGTCATTCTCTTCTTTAATCTAGCTTTTTGAAATGCTTTCGCACAATCAATAGAGATCTTCTCGTACTTTATTTCATCTTAGTCATAATCTCTCAAATAGTCGATATCAGCGATGGCACTAACTTTTTTAAATGTAGATTGATTATCATGATTAGTATTAGTCTTTTTTTTCTTGACCAGCTCTCAAGTGATTTCCTGAAGATCCTCTGTATGAAATACCGTAGTTACCTTGCTTTTGCTTCTATTGCTTCTTGGGCTTTGTCTTTACTTCGTTCGATTCCATTTATTAAATTATTATTTATGATTAAAATTAGTTAGCGGGTAATCAAAACCCCAAAACCCTTTCAGTAGTTTGATTGAGTTTTTGATTGATAAAAGTAGACTATTAGTGCATACTTTATTAGGGTTTTAATAGGGTTTATGTAGGGGTTAATGTTTAAATATTAATATTTTAATTGAAGAATAACAAGCAGATATTTAAAAATATTTCAGACAAACATAAACATTAGGAGATCATTATGGCAGTCTCCATCAAAATTTTATCCTTTTCTAATGTTTGAATGTTTGATTCTTTGAAAACTCTGTTGTTCATATTGTTTTGGTTATATTCTCTATAGCTATGACGCTTTGATAATAGTTTGACGTAATGTCAAGTGTTCATAGTAGAGACCGTCCCACTATAATTTTATTTTATTATCGTGAGATAATTTTGTATGATTCTTTGCCTTAGCAATCTCTACTCACCGTCTTAGCACCCAGCTAAGAGTTAATCGTTTTCCATTGGTTTTCAGTGATCTGAAGGCACTACTCAATTAGTTATTTATTTGACCTGGCTAGAATGTACATCCTCCAAATCATATCTACTCTCATTACATGTGTGTATCTTTCAACGTACCTCTCTCCCAATTCACTTCTACTGTAGGTATTAGATAGATAATACCACTTTTCTTCACCAATGCCACCATACCGCGGGAAGTGCCCAGTCTTCATACAATTTATCCTTATGCTGAAGGTCTTTGGCCATCTCTTCTTTGTCAGCTCTGTTGAATGGTTTCATATAAAATATTAGAACCACTACCTTAAAAAAGAGGCTGAAAGTTCATCATGATTTTGTCTGGCTTTAAGTCTCTATTAACATAACCAAGCTTTTGAAGCTCTTCGATTCCTTTAACTATCTGCTATACTATCAAGCTAATTTAACTCTGACATCTATTGTCAGATAAGAATTCTCTGTAAGTCATTTCTAGTTAGGGAAGCCTGAAGGCTATATGATCTTTACCAAGTAAAATAGCATAAAGCTAAATAATATGCCTACACTCTTTGTGCTTTGCCTTTTAATGAGCATAATACTCATTAGCAAATTCCATTTGAAACTTGTCATTAGCAAAGAAGTTTTTGAAAGGATATATCTTGTAAGCATATTAGTCATCTGTGATATCCTCTTCTCTATATTATCCTCTAGAGTGAGATAACTTACAAGACAAGAATCTATGCAATTATTTTCAAGACAGGAATCTTCAAAGCCTCGATTTTTACTATGATTTTATTTATCTCTGAGAATGGGAGGTTCTTAACTGCTTTCTTCATTTTCACTTATTTCTATACCTCAACCCTAAGAGACTTAGCTGGATTTCTTGATCTTCTTTTTTAGAGGAATCTATTCCCTGTAGGTTCATGAATAAAGACAAAACTTTGATTATGTTTTTCTTTAAATGAACTTTGAGGTCTCTTGTATGAGAATATGGCTTCTCACAGAACACACAGATATACTTCCCATCTTTCTTTTAATGCTTGAGATTTAACCTAGGCATATCGTTTTGTATATCTCTCAAATGTTTCTTATAAGTTGACTTGTAATGGAAAACTTTATTGCATTTTTTGCATTAATAGTGAACTTTGGCTAGTAAAACTTAATGCTCTATGGCGGGTTATTTAACCTCCTATTAAATTTGTGCGGCCTCTTTGATGATTTCCTTCTAAACTTAAATTTAAATCTCAAAGGTTGACTCGTCAAAAGTGTCATAAGTAGGGTCCCACTAAGTGCAAGCGTCTCTGGTCTTAGCTTTTTTATGTTGCTGGAATGATAAATTTTATTGACTTTACCCAAGTAATGCAGCTCTTCTTAACAGGTTAGCGCTCAATTTAGTTTACTGTTATATTTTATTATAACAATTATAAAATCTACCGAAATAAACTATTATAGAAGAGTATAAGACACTCTGGTAGATTCTTTGCTGAGAGGTAAGAAAATTAACTAATTATAACAGACTGTAAGTTGACATATTTTATGAGAATTTTATACATTTCAGTAAATTAAAATACTCCTAATGAAGTTTTGTTTCACTAAGAGGTCCTCCAAATCAAGTTTGAACTTAATTTGGAGGTAAAGTTATTAAACATTTTTAAATTTAATATGCTCCTAAAAAGTTTTAACCTTAAAATTTAACTCCTAATAAAGTTTAAACTTAATTTAAAGGACCTCGTAAAATAATTGAACATTATTAGGAGCAATTTAAATGGAGATAGATTGATAAAAATGGAAATCAATCTGTGAAACTTGGAGCAAGTTTTTCAATGCTTCTCCTCATATCTTTTCAAGGTTGACTTCCAGTAGGTCATCCCTATTTATTAGTAAGAATTTAATAAACTTAGAATGGATATCCATAATTTTAAATTTCATTAAAATTTCTAGAAAGAGGGAGCAAGATGGAGTCTATGAATGATGCAATGAAGAGAATTTAATCTCAAGATTTAATAGGAAAATTTCGAAGTAAAGAGGACCATTATAGATATTTGGTATAACAAGGTAAATCTTAAGTAAGATTAATAAATCCATTATAGTTGGATTGTTCTTGCCGACTTAGGAGGGAACTAAAATCTCATTCTTAAAAGCCTTACTGAGTGAGTGAAGAGAAAAAAGCTTTTAAGTCTAATGAAATTAGGATGATAGAGATACCTAACTACCCTGAAATATCAGTGACAAACTTATATGACTATGCTATGAGTGATACGGACTTAGCTCTCTACCTTCCATCAAAGCTACAGATCTCTAATAAGTTGCCAGAGAGAAACTTCTTCTTTGGTGTTATTGCAACTCTGAAACCTGAGTATTTAAATGAAGTTATTTAAGAAGCTCACAAGAATCGTACAGCATCTCTCCTGAAGAAAAGAGAAGCAAGGTATTAAAATAAGTGATACCTGGTGTAGGAACTTCAAAAGCATCCATTAATCTCAAGTAAGCTTAGTCTTCTAACTTTATAGAAAAACCTGGTACTGCTTTATGCTTGATGAAAGAGCGCAGCAATTTAAACAGAGAGATAAAGTCTCAAGTAAAGCATGAATTGAGTAAGAGACTCTTCAAGGATTTCTAAAAGCCAGACGAGATTTATATAGATGCAGGAGCTGGCACTAAGAGAAGAAATATAGTCCCAAGCAAGCCTTAAGAGGAAGAAAAGAAAGAGAAGCCAAATCCCTTTACGGGCAAATTTAATATGTGAACTTATTCATGAGTTTAAATCTAATACTTATTTATAAACACAAAATCTCCCTTCTCTTGCGCACTTTTTAACTTTCTCATCACTGACTCTTTCAGCAGCACTCTTAATAAAATCGACTGTATCTATCTTTAAGTCGTGCATCAAGTGATAGAGTAGTAATTTCTTGTAGTGACCTTTCAATAACCCCCAATATAATTCAATTCCATTGAACTAAGGGCTGTAAGGAACATTAAATACAGGTCGTTATATTTAGCCTTTCATATTCCTTCCTTGAGTCTTTAGTTTTATGAACTGACAAGTTATCAACGAATAGAATAATTTCTTAGTCAGCGTACTTATCTCTGAGTTATTGCAGGAATTTAATATATTATTCAGTCTTTATAGAACGAGGGTGAATAACATAAGTCTCGAGGCCATTTTCTTTGCTTATTCCACCAAGTATTGCATGAGTTTAAACCTTAACCTTTTAATCATATACTTCAATGTTGCTGTACCTCTTATACCAGACCTTGATATGAAGGTATTAAAAGTGAATACTGCCTCATCATCGTGTATGAACTTTATATTATGCTCTTAAGCCCTTTGCATTTAATCAAATATATAATTTAAGTAATCCTTATGAAATGGAACATTAAAGTCAATCAATCTCTTAATGCGATTGACTGTCTTTTAAGATATTCTGTTCTATTTATATATGTTAGCTATCGATAAAGCAGTGATATGAAGCTCAGGAAATTGGCGATGAAACATCACAGCTCTCATACGCGCAAGTGAAGAGAGAATATGAGGCCGCACAGTCTATTTTCAGAGGTTATACTCATTTAATCACGATATTCAATATGATGCTCGCCAAAATTCGATTTTGAGATAAGGTGATATTCTGTTATGTAGCGCTTAGAATTAAAGATTGTCTACTCCTATCTGATTATTAGAAATTCAATGCTAATAGACAGTGAGACCTCACAGTTGCTGGAGATTTATGGAGTAGCCTTGCTATAGATTTATAATTCAGAACAGGCTTGAGTTATTCACTATATTCATCACATCCATATCGCAACATAAACAATAAATCTATATATTCACTGTAATAAACTGACCCCAAACCTCGCATATACTCACTTAAATTACTAATATTTAAACATTAAACCCCTACATAAACCCTATTAAAACCCTAATAGATTAAGAAGTTGACGACTTTTAGTACTACTTTTTAATCAATCAAAAACTCAAACTCAACATCTATGGAAAGGCGTTTTGAGGTTATTGAATGACCCTAGGCGAGTGGCAAGAGTGGCACAAGGGATAAAATATTTTTCTTAAAATTTTAAAACTATTTAAATTTCAATAAAACCTTATAGTCACTTGATATAACTCAATATATGGTTTACTAACGCAATTATTAATAGGTGATGGACTCTTATATTCTTATATCACCTTTACTTACATGATAATAACCCATTATATAATATAGAATAATTCAAGCAAATATATATTCTTTCAACTGATTATAATTTTTCAATTGATAAATATAATTTTTCCAGATTTTTCTGCGCTTCATCAGGACCAAGCACATATTTATATGATTTTATTGTATCTTTAGCTATTAGATCACAAAAGACAATAATTTTGCTTTTTAATTAAATAAATGTGGCATGGCTGATTAGGCCAGAAAATCTAGGGAAATTATATTTATCATGAAAAAATTATAATAGGTTGAAAGAATATATATTTGTTTGCTTGATTATTCTATATTAATATAATGGTTATATCACTGTAGAGTAAAAGTGATATAAGAATATAAGAGGTCCATCACCTATTAATAATTGCGTTAGTAAACCATATATTGAGTTATATCAAGTGACTATAAGGTTTTATTGAAATTTAAATAGTTTTAAAATTTTAAGAAAAATATTTTATCTTGCCCCGCCCTAGGGGCCATTACCCTTAGCTACTAATACATAACAGTTAAAATAATTAAGAATATTCCTGATTTTTAAATTTACACAATTTACCTTTTTGTTTGATACTTTATCAATAATGTATGATGTTAAATTAAATAATTTAATCTTATCTGAAAATAATATATTATCTTTAAATTAAAAAACTTTAGTTTATTTAATTTTTAATTATAATTTTTATGAATCTATTATAATTTATTCAAAGATTTCTATTGAATTTGAAAGTATAAAACATTATTTACACTTTTGAATAGACCAATTTAGTGATTTATAGTTATGTTTAGATTCAATTTTATAGAAAAATAATAAATTAAGCTTTTTAAAATTTAATAATTAATTTTCATATAATAAAACTATAAGTTTCCTAAATTTTTTGTAATTTTCTAAAATATCTTCTGGGGGTTAAATATGTTTTTTAATTTTTATGTATTAGGTAGAAAACTCTTAATTTAGTTGGAAAAATCTGCCATCTGTCGATGATAACATAAATTATTTATAAATTTAAATATGTAAGTACGTTTTTAATATTTTAAAATATAACATAAAATTGTGCTCTCCTGGCAATCATTACAATTTTTAAGTTAAATAATCTTTATAAATTTGAGTTATGGTAACTGTACACCTTGTAATTATCCATGTCTGGAATACAAAATATTCTAATAATCCAATATTTGTAATTATAATTATAAAATATAAATATTTTGCATAAAGTTGAGCACTTTAAATAAGGTGGTTAATTTGGATATAAGTTAAGTATGAAAATTTATTGATTAAATTAAAAAATCTTTTTTTAAGAATATTTTAAGATTATTTTGAGTTTGTAAATGCAGTGTATATAGCAGTGACAAATGTTTCACTTGTGTTGATGGCTATTATTTCTTTAACTACACTTGTATTAAAGCTGATTGCCCTAAAGGATAGTATTTTAATGATGCTACTAAGGCTTGTACAAATTGCGTCTCTCCTTGCACTTCTTGTGATAATTCAATTTAGTTCTTTTTAAGAAATGTTTAACTTTAATAAATTAAAATAACTTTTATAATTCGATTTTCTGCACTTATTGTGTTCCTGGCTACAAATATGTCGATAATTTAAGTGAGAAATAAATATTCCACTATTAATTTATTTTTTTAAAGAAAAATCTATTTTATATAAATAAAAATACTTTCTTTTCTTAAGAATTATATTTAAAACATATGTAAAATATACAATACTAGTTAAAAATAAAATGAAAAATCGTTTTTCGATCTCAAAGTGAACTTTAAAAACCAGAGAATTAGACGCTGAGTTTAAATTATTAGTTCTTAAAATATCCAAAGAGTAAAATCATATAAAAATAATAAGATAAATTAAAGCTTAATTAATAAATAAAAGAAATGGGTTTTAGAAGACAGAGGTCTTTCATGCTCACAAAAGAATATCAGCTTATACAAACGTCTATGAATAGATCTCGGAGTTGTAAAAATAATCTTAATTTTCATTAGAATCTGATATCCTCCTCTAGTTTGTAAATCATTATCTAATGTATATTTATTTGAGTGATATTTTTACTATTTTTTTGGGTTTATCATTTTTCCATTAACCTTCGTGAAATATCTCCATCTTTTTCTAAATTGCAAATTTCTGTCCTCCATCCATAATTATAGTGTCGTAAGTTATTGAGCTTGAACCATAATTCTATTTTTTATACTTTAGCTAGCCTATTGCTTCTTAGCGTAATCCTTCTCTTAATTTTTTTTAACACTTTTTCTCCTATAATTTTACTCCCAGAGATAACGTCCGCTTAATACATTTAGCATGGAATATCTGGAATTGAACCCCAAGCCTGATACTTGTTTGATAGTAGAGTAGTAGGTATATATAAACATTAAAAAATATGATCGGACAGTTAATATACCTCTTGAAATAGTAAACAATAAACGCCTCACTGAGGTATAAGAACAATTTAAATGGTTTTGTCTTGTCTTAAGAATGGAAGTTGTAGCTATTTTAATATGATACACATAATTTGTAATATAATTCAATGAATACGTATTCATTTCTACACTAATTTAAAAGTTACAATCCGCCCTTGCATCAAAAATTATACTTAAGGAGGTTTCGTTATCTTTATCAATTTAAATTGCAATTTTAATTATTAATATTATTTTTTATTTAATTAAACTGTACTTATAAAAAATTATTTTCTTGATTATAGTCCATGAGTCGGGAATATATTATCTATTATAGCCGAAGATCATATTCTTGGAAATTCAAATATTAAATTGGTAGTATTTTAATACTCTGGGAAGTGTATTTAAAAGCTACTGCCAATCCTGCTGGACATTCGTATGTCCTATAGGAGTACCTACGTATGTCGAAAATGTCCCTTTCTAAATTGGACTAAGTTCCTTAGATAAATCAGTTTTACCAGAATTTGTTTGGACGAGTTTTATTCTACATTATCAACAAAAACGTGACTTTGTTTATTGACTTAACAGCAAATTTTCTTTCAGGATCAATATATTAAAATGAAATAAAATTTTTGATCTGTAATTAGTGAAGCTTGCCTTACAATCCCGAAGTACCCTTGACCTACTATCTTTCCAAGGTTATAAACTCTTCTTATATTAATTTTCTTAATATAGCATTCTATACTTTCATAGGGAATGTAACTTCTCTCATCGATGGGGAAGTCGAGATCCAACTTGTCTGGGTACTTATTATACTCTGAAGCATTTTCTTCACTGTTTTTTCTTGAATTAGTTTTTAAGAAGTTAGATTTTGGGGATTGAGACTTGTTTAATTTTGGAAGTGCTCTGATCTTATCGTATTTTTTATAATTTGAATTTTAATAATGCAAAAGTCAAAGATAACTTCAATTTATTTTCTATAAATAATAAAGTTTGAAAGAATCTGATATAAAACTAAAATGCATTAAAAATAGAATAGGATTCTCTTCATAAATTCTTCATGAGGATCTTAAACTCTTCGAAACTTATAACCCCATTTTTATCTAAATCTGCTTTTTCAATGACTTATTTCAAGTTATCAATGTCATAGTCTCTTCCCTCTCTTTTAAAACATTCAACTAAACTTTCCAGAGTGATAAATCCTTGATTTTGAGTGTCATAATGATGAAATGCAAATTAGAGATTCTAATCATCTAAGAAAGTTTCATAATCTATAGCAGTCGTACAGAAAGTAGTATAATTAACCAAATTATTCTCATCAAATTGGAAACTGTTTACTAAGTTCAATATTTGGTCTTATGAAAGTTTAAAATCAGAGTTTTCAAAGAAATTGTGTATCTCTTGTTTACTTATAAGGCCTGATTAGTCCTAATCTATCAATTTAAAAGCATCGTTCATCTTTTGGAATAGCTTTTAGTCATTTAAGTTCCTAGAGATAAATGAGAATACTTCCCTTTGAATGTTATTGATCTCAAGCTTTTGAATATGCTTCTCAATAAAATACTCTATGTCTTCTTTGTTAATAGAAATCTCTTCACTTTATTAATTGAACCATTCATGCTCTTAACACTCTTAAACTGAAAATCTACTTTATGGATCTACTGTAAGCATATACGAAAGTAAATTTTTGGGGGAATCTGATAGATGCTTGTAAGATTCATAGTTAAATTATTTAACCATTCTATCAAACCTCTGTTTGAGATTCTCGATTTAAGTTTCAAATGGGTAAGAACCCATCAGCATTAAGTGAAGTATGATGCCTAAACTCCAAATATCACATTTAAAATCATATTGCCCAGATAAGATCTCAGGGGCTATATAGTTAGGTGTTCCAAGAAGAGCATGCATCTCAAGATTTTCTGTATCTTTAGAAAATCTTTTGGAAAAACCGAAATCAATCAACTTAACAATGACTAAGCCATCTTCTAGTTCTGAAATCAAGAAGTTTTCTGGCTTGATATCTCTGTGGCAAATTTGCTTCTCGTGTAAGTACCTAACAGCAGCAAGCATTTATCTCATTATAGAACATGCTTTTCTCTCCTCAATGATTTTATCTCTTCTGAGTAAATGAAGCAGTTCTTTCCCTTCGCAGAATTCTGAGACTAAATGAATATAGTTTTGGTCTGAGTAAACTTCATACAGCTTTGCTATATTTGGGTGATCACTCTCCTTCATATTTTGAATTTCTTATTCCAATAAAGCTGCTTCTCTTCCCAAAGACTATCTAGTTATACTCTTGACTGCATATTAAATTGGATTTTCACTCTCGTCGCTTACCAAAGTCGCCAATCTCACTATCCCAAAAAATCCACCTCCGATTGTCTTGCTAAACTTATAGACTTTCCTGATGTTAGTATGTGAAGTATTCTCATCGATGTCTCTGAACACTTAAGAACTTGTCCTGTTATAATCTTAATTAAAACCAGGATGAGCTTCTTCAATCTTATCTTCCTTTTTCTTTTGAGATTTATCTTCAATCTGCTTGGGATGCTTGTGCTAAGTAGTTTTCATTTAAAGAGGTTTTAAAGTAAAATAAGTAATTAAAAAGAATTGATTTAACTAATCTTAATTTAATAATCATAAACAATTCATCGTCCTCGCACTTTAAGAAGAGGCTCTTATACTATATCAATTTAGAAAATTATTGACCAAATGATGACTTTTTTATGGAGTTTATTCTTTCATTTATTTTATGATCTCTTCTGTTTGAAAGTCATTGCCCTTCAATTTAATGGGCTTGCTATGAGACTACGGGGATAGCTAACCTTAAAAATAATTCTTATTTAATAAACAGCATATCAACCATTAATTTTAAGCAATCAATCCCCCTTTTTAATTCTGCAACTGATTATGACTGAAAATCGAATTTTTAAACTCTTTCTACTGGGATTAAGTTGATGAATCGTTGCTTCCAAATGATTAATACTAGTTATCTGGTAACTTTATTTCATCCAGTGACTCACTATCATTCAAGTTGGTGTATATTAAATTCCTTGTCTTCTCTGAGTGCCTGTTTATTTAAGCTGGAGATCTGCTGTCTTTGAAGTGTCCAAAAGGCATGTCCTCGCTTGATTTTTACTCTTTAATCTGCAATTCTTCCTATTACTACGAAGTGTCAAAGTCTGTTACAACTAATGGCTTCTTAATTTTAAAATTGACTTCGCTCATTCTGTTAATATTCAGTTTCTATATTGGCTTCAAGTTTGAAAAGCGACTGATCTGTATTTAGCCAGTGCTGTTTTATTCGCTAATAACCTTTTAAGCTTTTTATTGAATGTTTGATGTTGTTGAAATTCCAGAGGAAGATTTTATCTCTGAATTATACAGATCCACTTTTTAACGTGTTTTTGACATTATTAATTTCTTGACGTCTTGGAAGGCTTGAGAACCAACTTGCTCTATTACTCCCATTTATGCAAGAGTGGATTAGGAATTATTGGGAAATATCTAAAATAATCCCTAAAATAATTGATTAATCAATTTTATGTTAATAATACTTGAGGATGTTACTGGGCTCTTTGTGTTAAATCCTGACGCTAAAATGCTCTACTTTATCTTAAAATAAAACTATGATGTAATAATTTTGACTGATTATATCTTGAGTAGCTTTGGGTCCACTGCATTAATGTCCTTTATTCTGCTTTGAATTGACTTGCTAATTGACTTGATAACAATACTTCCTCCTCTTTTGCTCTCTTCTTTGGTATTATTTTGGGTATTTAGTATTTTTAATTGATTGTTTTTTGCACCTCCATTAGCCAATTTTATCTTAATCATATTAACTGGGAACTTCTTGCCTAATACAGTCTATCCTTACGATAAAACACTACTTAGTTTACTGTTTTACCTTAATATGCTTTAGAAGCTGCTAGGCTACTGCAAAGGTGTTGATTGGGTATGTCCCTGCATGACTGGTGTTTGCAGCATGTTGGGAGTGTTTTAATTTGAACTAGTGATTGATTGTTTCTATGTTAAAGTTGGAGTGGCTGTGTTTGAATCAGATAAATTAGCTGCATAAATTAGAGAAACTGACCTCTATGGGAGGGCATCTTGATTTAACTAACTTATTCGACTCTTCACGTCTTTATAATATACATAAAGACATAATAGTAGAATTTAATTATACTCACATGATTAATGAACTAAATACTTTTCCTTGAAATTCTTAGCTTCTTACTGGAATTGCTGTTTAAATTGTTCATATTAGATGTCTGTGATATAGACCGATTGTTTTGATGCTCAAATGATACTTCAAATGGGATTAAATATTTATTATAATATAATAAAGGATTACACTCTCTGTGTTTAATTCATTGTTGTTATATATCTAATGATTTTCACTTTGGTAAGATTATATGCTCTAATTAGATTAAATCCTACTCATTTCATCTTAAAATTACTATTAATTTGGAGGAAACTTTTGCTTTTATTCTTCCTTAATTTCAAGATTGATGTGGTTATTTACTTAAGATTTAACCTAGAAAAACTTGTCATAATCTGACGACTATCTTTTAAGTGGCAATTTAATATGTTCTTCGTCTTAATCGTATGACAATTGCTTATTTACGACATTTAATTGCATTTCTTCTTGTTATTAAATGTCGTTTATTTTCTCATTACATTCCAAAGATTTCTCTTCGTAAATAATATCTTATGAAATTGATGGATATTTAATGCATTCGTATATTCTAGTTGGTATCAATGGTAAGCTGATAGATGGTTTCTTAATTTGAAGTAAGTTTTTTAATTTTGATTTTGTAATTTCAGATCTCCCCTAAACCTCTTTTTAATAACCTTGAAAATCATTTTTGCTAGTATAAGTTTCGTAATTTGGCTATGAGACATTCAA
>ARYC01003493.1:0-58254 GCA_000711775.1 Oxytricha trifallax
TTCTTTTTATATATGTTCGCTATAGATTAAGCAGAGATGTGAAGCTCAGGAAATTGGCGATGAAACATCACAGCCCTCTAGGCTAGAGAGAAATGAGCCCAGTTTTAAGAGTCTTATCATTTATAAGATATTCAATATGATGCTGCTAAAATTTTAAGGGTCTCTTAGGCTAGAATTAAGATGCTATCTCTTTAAATTCAATGCTAATAGACAGTGAGACCTCACAGTTGCTGGAGATTTATGGAGTAGCCTTGCTATAGACGTATAATTCAGAACAGGCTTGAGTTATTCATTATATTCATCACATTCATATCGCAACTTAAACAATAAATCTATATAGTCACTGTCATAAACTGAACCCAAACCTCGCATATAATCACTTAAAATACTAATATTTAAACATTAAACCCCTACATAAACCCTATTAAAACCCTAATAAAGTATGCACTAATAGTCTACTTTTATCAATCAAAAACTCAATCAAACTACTGAAAGGGTTTTGGGGTTTTGAATGAGGTAGCTTTCAAGACAAGAATCTATGTCAATAATTTTCAATATAGAAATCTTCATTGCCTCTATTTTTACCATAATTCTATTGATCTTAAAAACTGGGAAGTTCTTGACTGCTTTCTTCATTTTTACTTACTTTTATACCTCGATTCTAAGAAAATCGACTGGGTTTCTTGATCTTGTTTTTTATAAAAACCTTTTTCCTGTCTCTTCATGAATGATCACAAAACTTTAATTGTGCTTTTTCTTTAAATGCACTTTAAGGTCTCTTGTATGAGAATTGGGCTTCTCACAGAACTCACAGATATATTTTCCATCCTTCTTTTGATGCTTGAGATATAACCGAGGGATCTCATGTGAATATCTCTTATATGTCTCTTGTAGGCTGACTTATAGAGGAAACTTTTATTGCAGTCTTTGCATTAATACTCAACTTTGGATGGTAAGATTTAATGATCAATGGCGGGTTATTTTACCTCCTCTACAGCTTGCTCTTTCTCTTTGTGAATTTCCTATTGACTTTAGATTGAAATCTCAAAGCTTGACGAGTCAAAGTTGCCATTGAGTACAAGCATCTCTAGTCTCTATTTTTTTGGCTTATTGGAATGGTAGTTTTTACTAGCTTGATTAAAGTAATGTAGCTCTTCTTAAGTGGTTAGCGCACATTTTAGTTTAATAGATTTTATTATAATAATGATAAACCAGTCAGTTATACTATAATAATAGAGTTTAAGGCACTCTGATAAATCGTTTGCTGAGAGGTAAGAAAAATGAACTATAATCAAATACTGTAAGTTTACATATTTTATGAGAATATTTTACATTTTAGTATATTCAAATGCTCCTAAAGAAGTTTTGCTTCTCTAGGAGGTCCTCCATATTAAGTTTGAACTTAATTTGGAGGTCCTCTTAAGATAATTAAACAAGCAATTTAATGGAGAAAATTTGATAAAAATGGAAATCAATCTGTGAAACTTGAGGGAGCCAAGTTTTTCAATGGTTCTCAACATATCTTTTCAAGGTTGACCTCCAGTAGGTCCTCCCTATTTAGTAGTAAGATTTTAATAAACTTAGAATGGATATCCATAATTTTAAATTACATTAACATTTCTAGAAAGAGGAAGCAAAATGGAACCTATGAATGATGCAATGAAGAGAAATTAATCTCAAGATTTAATAGGAAAATTTCGAAGTAAAGAGGACCTTTATAGATATTTGGTATAGCAAGGTAAGTGCTTAAGTAAGATTAATAAATCAATAATAGATAGATTGTTCTTGCCGACTTAGGACGGAACTAAAATCTCATTCTTAAAGCCTTACTGAGTGAAGACAAAAAAGCTTTTAAGTCTAATGAAATTAGGATGATAGAGATACCTAACTACCCAGAAATATCAGTGAAAAACCTATATAACGATGCTATGAGTGATCCGGACGTAACTCTCTACCTTCCATCAAAGCTACAGCTCTCTAATAGTTGCCAGAGAGAAACTTCTTCTTTGGTGTTATTGCAACTCTGAAACCTGAGTATTTAAATGAAGTTATTTAAGAAGCTCACAAGAATCGTACAGCATCTCTCCTGAAGAAAAGAGAAGCAAGGTATTAAAATAAGTGATACCTGGCTGTGGAACTTCAAAAGCATCCTTTCATCTCAAGTAAGCTTAGTCTTCTAACTTTATAGAAAAACCTGGCACTGCTATATACTCTATGAAAGAGCGCAGCAAATTAAACAGAGAAAGAAAGTCTTAAGTAAAGCATGAATTGAGTAAGAGACTCTTTTAAGATTTTTAAAAACCAGACGAGATGATCATAGATGCAGGATCTGGCTCTAAGAGAAATAATAAGGGACCTAGCAAGCCACAAGAGGAAAAAAAAGAAGCCAAACCTATTTAAGGCTCATTTGATATGTGAATTTATTCATTCGTTTAAGTCTAAAATTTATTTATTAACAAAAAATCTCCCTTCTCTCGCATACTCTTTAGATTTATTATCGCTGACTCTCTTAGCAGCACTCTTTATAAAATCCACTGAATCTATCTTTAAGTCGTGCATCAAGTGATATAGTAAAAGTTTCTTGTAATAGCCTTTCAATAAGCCCCAATATAACTCAATATCATTAAATTAAGGTCTGTAAGGAAAGTTAAATACAGGTGTAATTTTTAGCCTTTCATATTTCTTCCTTCAGTCTTTAGTTTTGTGAACTGATAAGTTATCTACAAACAGAATAATATCTTAGTCAGCATACTTCTCTCTTAGCTATTGCAAGAACACTTTATGTATTATTCAGTCTTTATTAAACGAGGGTGATTAACATAAATCTCGAGTTCATTATCTTCACTGATTCCACCAAGAATTGCATGAGCTTATATCTCAACCTTTTAATCATATACTTCAACGTTGATATATCTTTTATACCAAGACCTTGATATGAGGGTATTAAACGTGAATACTGCCTCATCAGCGTTTTTGAACTTAATATCATGCTCTTAAGCTCTCTGCATTTAATTAAAGTCAATCACTCTCTTATGGCGATTGACTGTTTTGTAAAATATCCAACTCTTTTATATAGATATTTGCTATAGATTAAGCAGGGATGTTGAACTCAGGAAATTGGCGATGAAACATCACATCCTTCTAAGCAATAAAGAAATGAGCCGAATACTTCAAGGTCTTATCATTGACTAGATAATCAATATGATGCTGCTAAAATTTCAAAGATCTTTTTGGCTTAGAATTAAGTTACTATCTTTACAATTTCAATGCTAATAGACAGTGAGACCTAATGAGGAGATTTGTGGAGTAGCCTTGCTATAGATGTGTAATTAAGAATATGAGTTAATCATTATACTCATCACATCCATATTGTAACTTAAATAGTAAACCTATATACTCACAGTCATAAACAAACCCCAAACCCCACATATAATCGCTTGAATTACTAATATTTAAATTAAAAACCCCTAAATAAAGACTAATAAAACCCTATTAAAGCATGCGTTTATTGCTATCTTTTATTAATAAAAACTCAATAAAACTACTGAAGAGGTTCTGGGGTTTTAACTCCACTCGATTGACTTGATCAACTTGAAAAGAAATTTAAATTCATATATTTGGCTTTAAAACAAAGTTGATTTTTTTATTTGTTTTAATCAAAATATTTGATTCTTATAAAATTTTTAAAATTTTTTTTTAAATTTATAAAAATCTTTTATCAAAGATAAAATATTTTATTTATTTTATGTTTTTGCATATTATTAAAAAAATTTATTTGATTTTCCAGACTTTTATATTTTTTATAGTATTCCAAATGAATTTGTATTTTTATTTTATATTCTTATCTTTTACTTTTTTTTGATTATATTTATTTATTTTATTTATATTTCAATTATGTATGAACTAATACAAACTGATATATAATATTTATTTTATAATTTTGTTATTATATAAACTACCTCTTAGTTAACCTTAGCCATGCTTACTATGAATTTACTTATTTAGTCCAATTAAAGCTGTCCCTCAGAGTTGCTTAAATAGCTTGATCTTTTCATGGTATTGCTCTTTTGCTAGACTTTTTGGAATGTTAACTTTATTATTGTTGTAAACAAGAGCATTTTATAATACAATCTTTCAATTAAAGAAGGGAAGTCATAAGCAAATATCAATTAATGATTGAGATTGATATTATTATTATACTTTTTCAAGACAGAATAAACAAGACTTACAAAACTGGCAACTCAGTTGGAAACTATCTAAGATAAAGGAGTTTTAAGTACTTCAACAAGCAAACGACCGATATCATTTAACTCGCTCAAACATATTTAAAAATCACTTGCAAATACTTCTTAATGTCATATAATCCATTTAATGTAAATATAAGTTAGTAAACATTCTTGTTTAGCAATTAAAATAAATTTCATTTTTGACATCTTAATTGATTATTAACTAATGGAACTGATGAGATAAACTTCGCTGCAGAGATATTTCAGCCAATGATCTAAATGTTTATGGATTATGCTTAAGTAGCTGTTGATTTGACGAGAGAAGAGATTCTACAGTATGTCAAATTTATTATAAATGAACATGAATAATTAATTATTGATGATATTATAAAGTAAATTACATAAATCAGAAGAGAACAGAGACACACAGCCAAATCTCAGAGAGCTCGTTAACTCTACCGAATTCATCGTTAATATTGAAATTAGTGTTAAAATTCTATTAAGCATGCCAAATTACTTAATATAATATCAATATCGAATAAAACCCATGAATTTATTATTTATCATCTACCTATTCTAATAACCTAGATATTATTTATAATTTTATTATTACATATTTAAATCATGATAATAATGCAAGAATTGCTACCTTTTTAAAATAGCTAAATTGCCTTCTCAACAAGGTTATAGCATCTAAACTTAATGCTACTATCTCTCTTACAGTTCATGACTTTACTGTGATCCTTATTATCTTCAGCATTTAGAAAGCCTTGTTAATTATGTTTTCTTATTTTTTTCCCTCAATCTTTGCTAGAATCATTTTACGCACATTACTTTTTTCTTTCGTCTGATTTAAAAATAACTTTGTGGATTATTGCCAACAATGTGATATTTAGAGCTTATCTTATTCTATTGAAAAGTAAAGACAGAAAATTGAATTGCTGAGGGATAGCTCATAATATTTCTTTTAGGTGTGATGCAGTTATCTATAATTATTCAATGAATAGATCATGGACTAACTAGCGTCGGCATCAGACAGTGCAAATAGTCGGGTTTTTGTACAAAAGGATTGCAACAGAAGGTTGTTAAATCAGAGAAAGATATGGTGAAAATAATTTAAATCGGAGCTTAAATTGGACATGTAGGCTCGACATCAATTAAGAAGGAAAGTTCAAGATCTCACTAAGAACCTGACACTGTAATTAATTTAAACTAAATGAAGGAAGATAAGTAATGGCACATTAACACTTCTAAATTCCATATTAATTTCTTGATGGCTCTGATAACGTAGTATACAAAAGTTATTAGAGACAGAATAAATGAAGCAGGTTTCATTTATATAGATTTTCAGAGCTAAGAAATGTAATTTAAACTCTTGTCGATATTTTAGAGGGTTAAAGGTTCATGTCGAAAACAGAGATAGTAAATTAATTTCTTTGTTTAGAGACTACATTTGTGGTTATATTGAAACAGTTATTATTGCTAATATTTCTCTCTCATTTTTGTGCTACAGAGAAACTCTATTAACTCAAAAATTTGTATTAAGAATAAACTAGTTATTAATAATATATTATTTAAAGTATAGAAAAGATGAAAAGTTGATCAATTAAAATATAAGTAGCCTCAACACTAACTTTGCAAGGCAATGATAGGGAGTGACATATCATAATCATTAGAAGATGAGGATGACATACTTATTCATAATATCTTAATATTTTAAGATCATAATTCGTCAGTAAAGAAGATCGCATAAACTCTCTAGTTTAGAGAAATATTGAAGTGGAAATTCAAAAATTAATAGGAAAAATAGGGAAAATCCGAAAACTTAGATCAGTTAATAGGTTTTTTGACTTAAAATTTAGATAATATGGCTGTTATTCCTAATAAATTCTATGATAATAAATACTTGAAGCATGATCAGAAATATTAATTTACAATCAAGAATGCTTAAGAACATCATGAGCAGTTCTAAAGATTGAAGAAAATATTAAATCCAATTTTTCAAGGATTGCGGACCTATCTGGGATTAGAAAATGAAAGATTTAGAGGGTTTATCATGTGAGAATCAAAGGACAAGCAAATTTTTTAGGAGTAAGAAGAATATCTAAGGCATTAAAAAATTTCCAGATAAGAATAATAAAACTATTTAGTCAAATTTGACAGATCAATGAGAAATAAAGTAAGTTCAAAAAGAAGAAAAGAGCTATTCACTTGCCTTAAGAGAAAATTCAAGAAGTTTAGTATAAATATTGTTATAATTAACTTCAGAATAAGGTTGTTTGAATTAGTTTACTCATTAACTACTGGAAAAATAAAAATTTTATATTTTCCAAGAAGATTACAGTAAACTATTTTGTTTTATGTTTAATCGGAAATTTATATTTTCTGTTTAATTAGAGCTTATAATAGCTGCAAAACAGACATAAATAGAATAACTTATATCATTAAAATAAGTTCTCGAAGGAGATAAGACTTAACTATAAGAGTTATATTATACTTAAAAAATGTAATTGAAGATATCAAATCATAACTGCAATGCCTTATCCACTATAAAGAAGATCTCCAAGAATATTGTTTTATTTTTTATTTTATATAGAATGGTTTAAGATTATTTTTTCAATAAATGCAAGTCCATTCTCTTTAGATTGATAACTAATCTAAGCAAATGATTAACTAAGAACCTATAAAGGCAAAGAAATTGCACCAGACCTAGTATTAAAGTTTCATAACATCTTTAAGTAATCCTTGATGCCAAGCCAAAATGTAACAGATCTCTAAGTTATTTTTAATGATAAAATTTTACAATTAGAAGAGAACTAGTTGCTTGCAGTAAAATTATAAGCCTTGAGAGAAGTGAAATAGCATGAAGTGGAGGAATTCATTATTCAAATTGAATAGTAAAAGTCTTTATTTTCTTAAAAAATAGAGGCTACATTAAACATGATGATCAGCAAAATACAAGAAAATTAATAGTAAATTGAAGATTATTAAACTGAACACAACAAAAATGTTGAAATCATTGAGCTATAAAAAGCTAAAAACAAAGTTATTCAAGAAGTTCAACATTTATGAAAAATAATCGAGAATTGGTAAATATATTTTGATATTAATTTAAATAGTAATTATTCGTATAGAGGGTAGCAGAAATGGAATCCAGAAACAGCTTTGTCATCTCTCCATTCTCCTTCGTATTTTGCTCCATCTGGCCATACCTACTTTTCTGTTGCCATCTTTTTCCAGTGTCTCACGAGCTCTCAGTCTTCTTACGTCGCAACTCCTGCTGGTAAATATTGCTGAAATAAAAAAAATTTAGATATGTTTTTTGTAACTTACAAATTTTAGTGAATAACCATCTGCTCCAGAAACACCATCTTTAGGTTTTCATATTTTCTTAATTAATTTCATTTTAATATATCGACTTTCTATTATAAATTGTAATAAATAATACATATTGGAGAATATTGTAAAGGAATTAATAAATATAATCTCTATAAAAGCAGAAGATTGAAAAATTCACTTAACACTTCTCAAAGAAATTGAGAATAATAGTGAAGAATTGTCTTTAAGAGTGACTATTATCAAGAAACGAGAATCTTAAATCGCAATTGCAATCATTTCATTAAATTGCCTTAATATAGAAGAATTTACAAGCGTAGCATTAACAAGTTATAGTTTGAGTTCAAGGGTAGCATTAAATCTTGTTTGAGTGGGTAATGTAAACTGAAATATAATTATAATCAATAATCGTATCATAAATTAAAGTGGATAAAGATTAATTAAAATAAAAGTTGCAAGAGATAGCCAAAATTGAGAAAGAAGTTGATAAACTATAAATTATTAAAATGGTTCAGTAATTAGTTGAGGAAATTACATTCCTTTATAAACAAAAGATCTAAGAATTGCTTTAGCAAAATAAGAAATAGTTTAGGAAATTTAACAATAAATAGGTATTATTACAGATGTAGTTGTGCTAGTTAAGATTAATAAAATAAAGAAAATATTAGAAGAAATTAATGCTTTGAAGTAATGCTCTAAGAAAAGGTTTTAATTATAGGAAGTACAAGAATAATTCTAAACTTTAATATTTTAATTAAACTGCTTTTAAAACTGAATCTTTTATCGGTATCAAGATTAATGAAAGAGAATAATACACCCAATATTCGTATAGATTTAATTTTTTAAATATTTAAATTGCTTTGAGTTAACTGCAAAATAACAATAGGAAAATTAATAAAAGCTGTTTATCAGCTAATAAAAGATTAAAATGTTTTACTTTTATAAAATATCAATTTATTATAAGCTCTATAAAATCATTATGAAAATTAAAATGATGTTTTATTACAGCTCATAGTTAAAGGGCAATTAAAATCCTACTTGAATTCATAATAATATTTTTTAATTAAATTTTATATGGTTTACTGAAACTAGTAATTTATTTTAATTTCTTTTATTTAATTTCTATAAATTTTATCTCATTTAGAAATATTTAGTAATTAAATTTGAATAAAATCAAACATTTTGTGAGAAATAAATTGAAAAGCTTTTATATAAAATTAAAGAATTATTAAAATATAAAGTAGAGTTATTATTTTTAAAATCATCACAAGATTAAAATTAATTTCATCTTGACCTTACAGACTTGGTTCAAAGTTTGGAAAATTTAATATAGGAACTGAATTGGAGTTTAGTTTAGGCAGAGTAAAGGCCTATCGCTCATTAATAGCAACTAGAGCAGCTTTAAAAAAGAATATCTAAGTTTGGCATTTAGAGGGATTAGTTGAAAACATTGGCCATTATAAAGCTTAGTAAATTAGAAAAAAATGTAAAATAGAAGAATTACTTCACTTTAAACTCAATGAAAATTAAACCATATTAAAGCAAGTGGAGACCAGTCTGTTTCGAAATGCATCTCTGCTAAGAGAAATTAGTTCAGTGTTAACTAATTTGCAAAAAATAGTCTTAACAAATGAAGCTCTACAAGATTAATTAATGCTACAAATGAATTATGAAGAATGACTGCTTAATGACCAATAACTCTTTTAATTAAGCCCAATTATAGTAGCATACTAAAACATAGGAAAGGCTTTAGGAGAAATCAACTAATGGAAATAACTTAATTGAGATAATAAATAAATGAGCTGAATAAAATATCTACGAATTTTAAATAGCTTAGAGATTCATAGAGGAAATTCCTAATATAAATATTATTATATAAATGAAGAGTTAAGAAAACTAGAAACCAATTTAAAAAGTTTAGTCTAATATAAGCAAACTTGCTATTGAAAGAATAAGAGTTGAATGTTGTCGTAACTAAGTTATGTAAATTTGAATTCTTATACTAATTCCTTTCTTAGGATATAAAGAAAAGCTTATTATTGCTAAACTATACTGTTGATTCTCTTAACTCTGACCACTTAAAGAAATTACATGATCAAAGTAAATTTTCAATTTATCGTTAAGTATAGGCAAAATAAGATGTATATAATATGAGTAAAACAACGTGCTTTGGTAATGCAAATACTCAATCTTTAGACTGGCTTAACAAGAACTCAATATAATAAATTGCTTGAAAAAGTAAATTGGTTAGTTAAAAGAAATACTTGAAATGCAATTATTGAATTAAAAGAGTTTATGAAATAAAATAAGTAATTAAAACACAAATTAGAGAAATACCGCTAAAAATTTGATTATATAAAAGAGCAAAGGACAAGCAAATTGAAATAGTCAGATAACTTTTCAAAGAATAACAAGGACTTAAAAAATCAGCAAACTTAGTGAGAATTTGAAATAAGAGACAGTATAAAAAGATGAAAGTGCTACAGTGATGTAAAGTCAAGATTAAAGTTTGAACTTGAATAGCTTTACACAGATAATGATGAGCTAATTGGCTAAAAGTATCTAATATATAAGATCCAACATCATGTAAGAATAAAAAGAAAACAATAAACTAAATGAAGAGAATGTTAAATTGTAGGAAGAACAAAGAAAGAAAATTTTAATGCAGGGCAAATCTAAAAGATCCTATCTCGCATAAGAAGACTAAACTATGATTAGCCCACACAGTAAAAAAGAGCCTATAATGATGATCTAGGGCTTAAAAGAACGCCTTAATAAATAAATAATCAATATAAGAATATTAAGTAAATATACCAAGAAGACATTATTGTCCAAGTTGATTACATTCTTTCATAATCTAACCTCTCTATAGCATGGGTATTATTAAAGAGTCTAGATACTGCATAGGGACCTAGTTAAAATCCAGAAAGCAATAGAAATCATTTCTGTGCTGACCAATTTTATTCAATCCAAAAAAAGAGAGATTAAAGAGCTTGAGAGAAAGTAATTATATAGGATTGGTAATAAAACATCTTAGAAAATTAAAAAGTTAAGTTGCTGGTAACATTATATCAAATACTCAACCTCCTCAGTTTGTATTGACCAAAAACGATAATACATATTATCTCTATAAAATATCGTCTCTCTGCAATAATGCCCTTCACCAAAAAAATATATCAAGAACCATTTAAAACTAAAATAATTAATTAACTTAAATTAATAAATCTATTTAATACTCGTTGAAATTCTCCATTACTATGGTACCAAGATACAAATAACGCATTAATTGAAATAAATAGACCTCCAATGCGTTCAGAACTAAATATTTTCTTTCATGTGGACTAATACAGAATGGGAAATAGTGAAACAGGCAAACAATAACTATCACCAATATATAATTCAAGGTTATTAAAAGATAAGTAAGGCATTCAGACTAATAAGTATTTTGCTGCAATTTGTTTAATAAATAAATTTTCAAATCTTTTTTTATGTGAAATTCTTATCTCACTTATTATTCATAGTGAATTATTCAGTTAGTAAAATAGAAGTGGGAGAATCACATGTTTCAGTAATGGGAAATAGCAACTATCGTAAAATCATATGTAAAAATGAGGCAGAATATTAGCATTTTCGTGTTCTTTAAATTTACTTGATAAATATATGAAAGATATTTACTCCTACTATTTATTAATTGTAAAATGGCATATATCATAATGTCAATATATTAAAAGAATAAATATAAGCATTTTTCATAAAATATAATAAAAGAGTATTTCCTTCATTTAATTTGTCAATCAATCTATCTTGTCCTTTCCTTCAACTCATCAACTCTTATCTCTTCGCGTTTTGTAATTCTAATTAAACCAATACCATGTTGTTTACCTCTGATCCGCTATCCTTCGTATTCTTTCCCATCTTAAATTACTTTTAATTTAATAATTTCTTATCTTTCCACTTGAAGAGTCCATGGCTATACCTTTTATTCTCTAAGAAATCTACTTCGTATTTTCTTTTTCTATCAGGCCCATCTAAGTTAACCAGAACCATGAATTTTTTAATAAACTATTGAAATTGATAAAATTTACATCTCTCTCAAGGTAGTATCAATGACCAATAATTTTATTCATTTGGAAATTTCAATTGGAAGAATAGTCTTCTGCTAAAGTAAACTTGCCTATACCATTCTTTTTGCCTTAATCAAAGTGTCATTCATAAATAGCTCTATCAGGCTATTTTTCATCGACAAAACCATGCTGCTTGTCGTCATTCCGTTCTTCATTATAATTAGTTAAACCAAAGCACGTGTATTATTAATTCAACAAGTATTAGTTTTATATTTATGAGTAAATAAACAATTATAGATACCTTTTTCTTTAGCTTTATCATCAAGCAAATTCCCTTCGAAAATATATCTATTTAAATGAAAAGGTTTTCCAATTTCCTTCGTATTTGCTATCATCTGGCCGCTTGTGTGTTCATTGATTATCTCTCATTTTGCATATCCATTCACAAGTTAAAATAGCTACACTCAACAGAGTTATTGGCCTTTGTCTTATTCTTTAATCATCATTATTTGAGATTCAGTCAAGGTCTAAAAATATGCAAATGATTTGTGTAAAATTTAAATGAGCATTTCCTAAAAAAATTATCAAGATTTTTACTCTGATTTAATTGGTTCTTGAATTTCATATTTCTTCATTTTCTAATCAGCCCTTTATACTAAATTTGCGTCATTGTCTTCGTAAGAATTTAAAATTCCTGTTAATTTACCTATTTTATGCAGCTAGATTAGTGTATTGAATTATATCCATTTTAAAATTTAAAGCTTATGAAAGAGTTGTTTATATATTATTAAATATATTCAATTAAAATTAATTCGACTATTCTATGAAATTTGTTTAGAATTTTCTTCTATTATTTATTTGTAAATTTAAGTATTTTCTCATGAATGTGTAAGAAAACTTAAAACTTGAAGCTCTTAAGGATAGCTCTAAGGTCTATAGAGCAATAGATATTCTTTGGCATAAATCTAGAGTGGTATTAAAACACAATTCCAATTTATATGAAATCTTGGTGTTGTGAAGTATCAGATAAAAATTTGAGTCTGCGAGAACACATTACTCAAGCAAATTAATAAATAAAGCTTTCAGCATTGAGAGCTTTGACTGAGGCAAATTCACTTAGTACTAACGAAAAAAGAACTTCCTTAATAATTTAATATATTATAAGAAAGTGGAGAGAGCATACCATTTAAATGAGAAAGCATAGGTAATTTTATAATGTCAGATAAAAGATAGCTTTCTGAGTTTTCACTATTTTCAAAGTGAATTATAGCAGTTGCTGGGCTAATGTAGATTTGAATACGATAATAAGGAAATTTAGGATGATCAAGTTGCAACACTAGCAGTTCTAAGATTATAAAACAATTGGGGGGGGGGAAGTTTCCTGCCCCCTTCGGAAGTATCCTGCCCCCAACAATAAAATTTATATTTTTTGGCAATAAAAATATCAGAAACATAAAAATTTAATTTCAATTATCATTACCATGTACTAAACAACTTTTATTAACATACAATTTTCATGGTATAATGTTATTCTTTATCATATTATATATTAAAAACAATGCTAGAATAATTGTTTTTTATTAATAATTAGTGTGATTTTAATTAAAATATTAATTTATTATCAAAGTAAAAATAATCTTTGATGCTAGATTAAAAATAACTATATCATAATTGATGACAAAGATTCTTAGAAAAATTTTTAAAATTACATATTTTTATATATGGGGCAGGAAACTTCCCTCCTTTGGTGCATTTAAAATTATGGGGCAGTAAACTTCCCACCCCCCCCAACAATTTAATAATTAAGATTATATTGAAGGAAAAGGTGAGCTAGAGAATGAAATAAAAATTTTACATGATATCTTAAAATGTTAAGCATGTAAATTAAAAAAAGTCGATTAAAGATCGAGTTAAACAGCTGAAACACTAAGAGTAAGATATAACTATAGATTTTTAGACTCTTGATTAAATGAGGGAAATAAGAAATTGAGAGCAAATATTAAATTCTATTCTGTAATGAATTTTTAACAAAAAATATTCTTAAATAGTATATAAGCAACTCTTAAACACAAGAATCATTCTCTACTTGTCTAATTAATTTATCCTGAAGGATCTCAGAAATTACAACTTGGAATTTTAATAACTACATCTTAAAGTTAAAGCTAACAAACGAAAAATAACATTTTCTTTCAAATGTTTAAGCTTTTTTTATCCATAAAAGCTAAAAGAATATTAATTTTCATGAAAATGATAGACTACTCTAGATAAAAAGTTAAATAAATCATAAATTATAATAAAAATTTTCATCTAACAGCAAGAACTAACAATTACTTATCCTACTATTATGATGTAACTGCATTCCTTAGATCACTAAGATGAGGATCCATTCATTAATAGAATTCTTAAACTCTAAGAGTGATGAACCACATATTATTTTAAGGCATAGCATGTAAAAGATAGGTGATTAGAGAAGGATTGATATAGACAATGATGATGATGATGATGATATTGAACAAATTAACAGCAATTTCGAAGATGATTCTACAATCCCCTAAAATTATCCACACAGCTTGAAAGAGTAAAGTCTATCAAGTTTATAAAATACTCAGCAAATGTCTTTAAGAATCCTCAATGCTGATAGTCAGTTTATCATTAAAAATTTGAGATGCATTTACACTTTAAAGATTAAGAAATGAGTTATAGATAATTTACTCATATTATTCTTCTATTGAAGGCACTATACTTAGACTTAAGACTATTATATGCATATTTAACAGTTAAATAGATTGATATATAGTTTGAAATAACATCTTTTTCCTCAGATTTTATAAGAACAATGAAAATTGCTTAGAGATAGCATCATGGGCATCAGAGTAGTAACAGCTGCAGTAATTCATAGGAGGAGAAGACCAGCAATAGGATAATCAGTGCTTTATGTGTAGAGTCAACTTGCTAAGTAAGAAATTCTTCAAGGAATATATTAATGTGTCTGCCTCAAAATATCATGAGAAGTAATAACAATCTAATTAAGAGTGCTGCATTTTAGATGAAAAAGAATTAAATTATAATTTTTATTTCTATAGTATAACATAAATTTATAAATTTTAGGTAAATAATTCACTCATTATCTTTGTTGTCTTCATCTTCAGCATAATACTCAATCAGAAGCATATTTCATTTCAGCATTTCTCTTTGTTAATTAATTTATGAAACCTGGAATCAATCCTACACATTTATTATTGAGTACCCTAAAAATATATTGTTTCAAATTAACATTGAATTCAATCTATAATATTATTAAATATTTTGGTTATATAGTATATAGAATATATTACATTAAAATATAAATGAGAAAAATTGAGCTTAGCTAAGATAGAATATCTTTACTATTTCTATAAGTTCTATCCCATTATTGTAAGTATTACTACATAATAATTAAATTTAATGAAGGTAATTATTTCACTCAACAGTTTCACTTGCTAAATTTATAGACACACTTGCATTATACTATGTTTATCAGCTTCTGGGAATGGATATATAAAAGACCCTCTGTCAAGGCAATCTAAGAAGCTACATATGTTTAGGTGTTTTGACTGAATGATCCCAAGTTGGAAATTGTCATCTTATTATGCTTTTTCCATCAACACTTCTCAATTGTAAAGGCCTTATCTTCATGATGTTTTAGTCTAATAAGATGTCTTTCTCAATAAGAATGTGAATTAATTCATTCTTTTGAAGCTCTATGATAATCTTAAAATGAAGCCTTTTAAAAGTGAAGTGTTGCCCTCACTCAAGACTGAATCAAGTATTTTTAGTAACTTCAGGGTGATTTGAAATGCACTTTTTATCCACTCTGAAGTAAGCTATACCTATAATAGTCTTCATCAATTGTTAATAATTCAAGGTGTTTATTTGATATAATTTTATTCAAGTATTCGAAAATCCTCTTAAACTCCAATTTTGAAAGAATATGGTTTATTCCTTGAAATTTAAATATGAAGGAATCTTCAGTTTAGTCATCTCATCTCTCTCTTTTTAAATGTTTAAGGATAAAGGAAAGCACAAAAAATCAGAAAATTATCAAATGAGATAGTTTGAATTATTGAAAGAGAAGCATATATTTGAAAAAATTAAATGATTTTAAGTGATTAATTAATGCTTTACATTGTGGAAATTTTTATGAATTTATTCTAGAAAATACTTAGTAAACAAAACAAAAAGGAAAAGTTTCTATTAATTGCCTGTTCTTATAAAATATCTGCTCTTCGCTAAACATTATAACTTTCAAGTTATGGCTTTATTCTTCCATTTAAAAATAATAATTCATTCTATTTAAAATTTATCTTGCTAATATGCTTAAAAGATTTTCATAAAAATTCATAGGCCATTAATTGATTCATTTTACTATTATAAAATGATGAGGGATTTTCCACAACTATATTTTGCTGGATTATCCTTGATAAATCACATCAATCAATAGCCTATCATTATGATATATATGATTATATTTTCTTATGAGTATTCAGTTGATATTGAGTATAATTACTCTTCTTTAATTAGGATAGTCTAAGTTAAATCAATATAGCTTAACTTTATTCATATGCTAGAGACTATTTTTTAAAATCAAATTTTATATGCCTTTTATTGATTAAGATAAAGTGATTGACTTTATACTGTTCTGCTAAACTTTATTCAAGAGCTCAATTTCGTTTTACTTCAGATAAATTGACTATTACTCTTAAATTTAATATATTTCTCAATAACTTTTTCAAATTAACTAGATTGAGATTTTCTTAAAATCAAGGACTATTAGAAAGTTTAAGAGCTCATCACAATTATGATTTGATTAAAGTTTAACTGTTTGCTTTATCAAGCTAATTATTTAATGTTGATTTTGATGATTGTCAATTTTTACACTATCTTTTTTGGGATGATGAGTAGGGGAATATTCATAAATATTATTTTTATAAATAAATTAACAGGAGATGCAATCCATGATTAAAGTCTTGGCAATCAAATGAATCTGTATTCTTGATTACTATTATAGTATATTATATGCTAAAATCTAAATCAAATGTAACTTCTTATTATAAGAAGTTTTAATTTCAGATTGTCTTAATCTTATATTAAATCAAAGATTTAAGAAGTATATAATTTTTTAATGAAGCTATTAGAAATGGTTGATGTATATAGTTTAGACTGAAATTCACTTTAAATTCTAATCAATACCTAAAAAATAGCTCCTTTATTATAACTTATGAGAAGAATTATTTATCTTTGATTACTCTCGGTTACTAGAAGTAGTCTGCAGTTGATAATTTTTAGAATGATATTATTTTCTTCTACTGCTTGCTTAAATCAAATTTATTTGAGTCTAGATATTAATTCAATTAATAAAACTGCTAAGAGGTTTACATACTGAATTTGTCTTAAAGATAAATCTTCTCAATTTCTTATAATTAATCATTTTTGTGTTTTATATAAAAATGGTATCAAATGCTTCTTTCTATTTCATTATACATTTCCAATGGGTCAAATAGTATTACAAATTATGAATTGAAAAAATATATATATTTATACACACGCGAAATATCACACTTTATACATCACTTTTATGCATAGTAGGGAAAGTGTAACTAATAGCGTCAAATTATAGTCAAATAATGTGAGTTACTGTATCTGTTACTATCTATAGGCAATTATGGCTTAATAAGTGATACAGCCAAGCTATTGATGGTGACAGTCAAGGTGTAGAATATGTAAATGACATTATTCATTATCAATATCTTTTCATTTATTATTCATAACTTTTTTGTTTACTCATCTTCTCTTTCCTCTTTATTATGAATCTAAGAATCTCTGAGCTTCTGTAGAAACAGGCTCTTACTCAATCAATAATCTCAAGTATAATTTTTCTTTGTTCGTAGATCTAATAATAACTCCTTCTCCTCTTCTTAGAAAATTGAGACTTGTTATTGTCATAGGAGAAATCAATATCATAGTTGCATATCAGCTGATCATTCTCCCCATTATATCCCTCAAGCTAAGCAAGATACTCTTTTCATAGTAATCTTTAGAATCAAATTCATAAGTTTCTTTTGGTAAATGTGAAGCTAAAACAGAACAAAAATATCTTAATAATCTTGCTAGATTGCTCATTAAAAGAACCATAATGTACTGAACAGAGCAAAATATTTCTCTTTTCACCAAAAGATCTCTCATGTTCCTGCCAATCCTTTTAATCTTTGGTAAATGACCTCTTCCTGTCTTTTTTTGTGCATTTACTAAATGCCCTTCTGTCAAACTTGATTACTCACTTAACTAAATTATTAATTATAAGGAAAGAGTTTAAGGAAGGGCAGATTTATCGATTTATGTCATAAATAAAATATAATGTTAGTAATGTTCTTTGCCTAACCAAACAACATGCATGCAGAGGTTTCTAACCAATATATAAATTAAAATTGCCTATATCAAATTTAATTGCATAATTTCTTGAGAGAAACTCCGAAGTTCTCACAGAGCAATTATCCTCATTTTTTTTTAACTTAATAGGATTAATTTAGAGAGAGAATTAATTTAATTTGAATATCCAATTATTTAGGCTTTATCAATTAAAATTGTCCAACTTTTTTAACATTTAAAGAAAAAAAATAAATTGCAAAAAAGAATTTACTTTCAAAAATATTGAAATGTAATCAAATAGTCAGGAAACATAATAATACCCAAAGTTTTCCTAGATTAAAATAGAACCCAGAGATCTCAATCTTCTTTCGTATTAATAGGAATCTATAATTATTAATAGGTTTAAATACTCTCAAAAATAAAGATGATGCCAACATTATAATGCATCCCCTTTATGATTATTAATGAATAAAAGATACAAATCTGTGTTTTCATTATCTAAATCTGTCAAAAGATTCTCTACTCTTGATATCTTAATTAAAAGATTTTACTATAAACATCCGGCTTCTAATACATATTGAAATACTATATCAGACTTTAAGGCATTTTATAAACTTTTAAGTATATAATTACAATTTCAGCTAATTAATAGAATTTCTTTGTCAAATTAAAATGCTCATCTTTTATATTTATAGGATATTAGAGATGTCTATGAATATTATCATCCTCTTTAAGATATTAGGAAATAATTAAACGCATTAAAATAATTTGAAACTTATAAGTTGATGAAAAATGATTTAATATATATTTAGATGATGTTATCATGCTCAATTCTAGTTGTATGTATTAATATGTTAAAAATATAATGGGCCAAAATGCAGAGAGACTTCTTTAAAATTAAATGAAATATAAATACCAGTGCATATATTAAAAACGTTTTGGCTATTTAATTTATTCAATTATAAATGATTAGGGGTGTAGAGCAACTTCTAAGATTAGCACTCATTAAATCCCTTATTCTCAATCAATAGAATTAAAATTTAATTAAGAGTTTTAGTAAGAATAAGAATCTCTGGGACTTATATTTCGATAGCGTCTTTGATTTGTATAAATAACAGAATAAATATTGCAATATTAATTCAGCTATGTCACCTTATATATTTTCCTCAGAGAAATGCTTATAAATTATTAATCAGCTTGTGCTTAAATATGAAAAGTATCAATATTTGTATTCTCTATTTTGCTAGCTCTTATTTTAGTTTTAAGTTTAAATTGTAATGGATCTCTATTTTATTCAACAGTGTAAAGGTTTATTCACTAATGAAGGAGGTAAGTTAGCAACTAACTAAAAAAACGTTAATTTGAATGGCTGATTTGGACAACGATTCTTCTGTGGAATTTAACTAAATCAAAAATCTGGAAGATTTCGAGATTAATAGCATAAAAGATCTTTAAATGGAAAGAATGCTTGATAATTACGATGAAAAAACTCAAATGAAAGATCACACAGAGAATGCTGTGAAGATATTTCAAATAAATCTAAAGTGGATAAGCTCTCAAGGAATAGAATAAAATATTGTTAATGCGACAAGGATTAAAGCTTTAGTGATTTACAAGATAGCATCAGATATTAATAATACTACATTTATATAATTAAATATGCTTTATTCTAAATCCTTACTATGCCAGATAAGTCAATTTTCTAGAACTAAAATTATTCAGTTATACACCTAAAAAATGGTTGAATTTACAGTTAATAAGAAGGTATTATTGGAAAATAGGATTGCACGTATATCTATGAGTTGAGCCTAAAAAATATATATTTATGAGACCAACAAATGAATAACTGGGAGCTTATGAATGATATGAATTTATTTTAAGTATAAGTTAAACCAGACTATTATTTAGTAGCGTTCCTTTAATAATGATGAAATTAGACTATTAAGATAGTCCTATGCACATCAAAATTACAAAACTAAACTAGGTAAATAATTAAACAAACATCTTTTCTGCCCTTATAGAATAAGATGATAGTTCTTACATTTTAAGAGTAAATCTGAATCAAAATTCGATATCTAGTAAGGTAAAAAATTGGAGCAAAATGAACAGTTTGCTAGTAGAAATTGAATCTGCTTATAAAACTGATAAGATATAAGACTTCGCCTGCAATCCAAAATCAAAGTAGAGTGAGGATCCAGTAAAAGGCACATTAGGAAAGGGTGAAATATTAAAAATGCTCGCTGAAATAATTTATACCAATAAGGATTAAAGTAAAAGCAGATTAAGAGCCAAAAAAAGAACAAAGTAAAATAGTTCCCAAATTTAACAAATAACATTTGAGAACTTAACAGAGTTCAAGAGACTAGAAATTTTGATGGAAAGCTCTATATTTCCCGTCCATAACTATCAGCAAGAAAGCCAAATATTAAGAAGAAAAATATCAAGCCAAGATAAAAGACATGAGTGAAAGGCAGTTCACCTCGCTTGATTCTTTTATTTATAAAAAAAATCAACAAATATAAATAGGGCCGACTATTTTTCTACTCTATAATTATATTAATGTATTTGATAACTATAAAAAGCATACTAATATTCTTAATGAATAATCCGAAAAACAAACCTGCAGTTAGGATACTTAATGTGCCTTAAAGTTCTCAGTAAAATAAACTGATTAAATATTTTGCTTCTAGAGCGTAGTCCCTTAAGCCTAGCTGAAACTCTTGTTGATCTCCCCATTCAAAACTAATGACCAGAACCTAAAGCCTTTTTGTAATTAAGTTTTCTATTTTAGATTAAGTTTTCTGATTATATGACATGATAACTTTTAGTGAGATGGTTTCTTTTACTCTAAATGGCATTTAAATAAGCCTCCTAAACTTTTATTTAAACTTTCTGATAAGATAAAGATAGTGAATTATCAATAAAAATTTAAATTAAATAAAGCATCAAATATATTTAAGACTGAGCTTAGCCTCTTAATTTAGCTTAAAATCTTAATCTTCCTCATCATCTTCTTCTTATTCAACTTTCTCCCTTTTTATGTATTTATGCAAGATAATTCACGCTCATTCTTACTGTAAATAACTTGAACTTTTGCTGGTTTTTGTGTCTTTTTGCTGTAAACTTGGCCACTTCGATTTTAGACTGCTATATCAGAGATGCTGCCTGGAAATTAAACTCCATTTTATTCACAGAAATTTAATGAAATTAGAGATATTTAATAAATTAAAATTAACAAATTAAAATTTTCAAAGTTTTAATGATCAGAGATTTAATTTTCTACTAATAGTTTTAATTTAATAAGAATTCTTAATTGGGATTTCTTAATTAATTTTTGGAATGTTTTTATTAATTAAGACTCAGTTATTTTAATTTATTAAATATCTCTAATTTCATTAAATTTCTGTGAATAAAATGGAGTTCAGGTTCCAGGCAGCATCTCTGATACAGCAGTCTAAAATCGAGAAGTGGCCAAGTTTACAGCAAAAAGACCAAAAAACCAGCAAAAGTTCAAGCTATTGACATTCAGAATGAGCGTGAAATATCTTGCATAAATACATATAAAGGGAGAAAAGTTGAATAAGAAGAAGATGATGAGGAAGATGAAGATTTTAAGGTAAATTAAGAGGCTAAGCTCAGTCTTAAATTTATTTAATGCTTTATTTAATTTAAATTTTTATTGATAATTCACTATCTTTACCTTACCTTAAAAACTTTCTTTTTTATCATAATGATCAAATTTATTAAATTCAGGCTTTTATTAATTTAAAAGTATTAAAAATTTAATTGATTGACTTTTGATATATTGATACACTTAGTTTCAATTATGTGTTTTTATCATAAAATTAATTACTTGTTTCATTACAATTAAAATTTATATTATTAGTATAAATTGAGATTATCTGTTTTTATAACCTTTTTAAAGAAAATAATTAGTGATTTTAATGATCTATTTTTAGAGGGTTTTTAAATTTAAAAATCTTTCCAAAATTATCATTAATTTAAACAGTTGTGTTTTGTTTTTTCATATTAGTGAATTCTAAGCGCGATTCTACATCGTCCAATTCTAGAATTTATTATATAAAATTGCTATATTTTTCAGTCATTTATTCAGCTTGACATATATAGACTTGTTAAATAACAATCCAGAAATAGAATATATTTGGAAAATAGATCAATTCCAAATTTATTATAACTATTTGAAAATTTAGCTTAAATTAAGAATTTCTTTTTAACTTAAAATTATTTTATGATTTAAGCTTCATTCAAATTGCAAATGTAATAAATAATAGAGAATTGCTTATCATTTGTTTCTTTTTATTAAAACAATATTATATGGATTATTAATAAAAATATAAGTTGCTAGATAAAAGGTTTTGGAATCAATTTCGATTTAAATGACCTAGAAAAATTATTTGAATAAGCTTTTGAAATTTTGGTCGTCAATCTACTCTGTTTTTTGCTTAATGGAGATATATTAGAATTTAAATGAATAGAAAAATTAATTAAATACCCATAATTAAACTTATGTAATTATCATTCTATAAATAATTTTATATGCATATCGTTCTTATCACCAATCAAACCAATTTAATAATTTAGATTTGAAATATAAATATCTAATGTCATAATACTTAATGATTTATATTATGTTTATCAATACAATAAATCTATAAGTATTTAAACTTTTTTTCTCTATGAGCCAATTATAAAGGTTTGCTGCAGGTTTGGAAAATAATGTTTTTTTAGAAATATTATCGTTATTATAGAGACAACTTATTCCTTTTAGGGATACGCTACTGTTATAAGCTATTTGGATAGGCCCTTATTGTGTATATATATATAGATTTGATTTTAATAGAGATAAATAGCCTATATAAATTCTATAGCTGCTAGAAGCTGACATCTCTTTTGAAAATATTTTAAGGTCATTTAGAAAAGCCTCCTTAGTAACCTCATTAGAATGAGGAAGTCGAATTGTGCAAGAGGATTCCATCTAATATTCTATTAGAATACATTTGAATAGAGTGCTGCAGTCTTTACAAGTTTTTGATCAAATTTTCAGGCCAAAATTACTTTCTTGTATATTTTATAATGATTTCATGCATAATTTTGCTCTAAAGACAAAACCCAGGAGCACCTACTATGCCTACATCTCTGAAAATCCACAGAATAGCATTTATTAAAGTTATATTAGACTACCTTACGAGAAACCCTGGACAGACCTTTTTTAGAAGTGGCATTCTTACTGCATTATCTATTTGAAGGTGTGATATTTTTAATCATATTTGGCTTAATACATAGACACACACTTCTAGGTAATATCACGTATATTACTCTATAACATTCTTGGCATAGATTTAATGATTAAGAATGATAATTTGCTATATTATTTATTTAATTTCAGTCAAAAGCTGACAACTTCCTTCAATTGAAAATTTTCATTGATGAGATACAGCAATATTGAGATTGTAAAACCACACAAATATGACTACTTCAAAGATTTTATTGGTTCCTTTACTGGCTTTCTCTTAAAGCAGATCATAATAATAATTATTAACTTAAAAAAGAAAATAGGTTCACGAAAAAGGAATCGTGACGATAAATCAGAAATTTCCACGAGCTAGTCGTACAGCCTATAATAAGAGCTCCATATACCCTCAAAAACGATAGATGACCATTAAATTAATTTAATGAGCCACTACTCAAAGATTTAAATCCGCTTTAAGAAAAAAAGATCTTATTTTGTGTCAATTATCTTAGCTTAAAACTTACTTAGCTAACCTACTAGCAAGATCCCTTGATGATACCAGATGTATGTCAAATTTCTTAATGAATTAGAACAATTAATAGAAAGATATAACCTCATACAATAACAGTAACACCAACAGGAGACATTAATTTATTTTTCAAATTAACTATTAAGACTATTATTAGTATATATTTTAACCTAGAAACAAGGACAAGAAAAAGGAAATATTTATTTCATAATATATTCAAGACTTCAGTTTTCCAAATACTAAGCACTTACTTAATCAAAAATAGTAAAACTAGGAGTTAGTACAAAAAAAGGTCGAATCTCAACTTTGGAAGCTCATATTCCCTGAAAGAAAAAACAAAAAATTATTCAATAATAATAATAGTAGTCAACTTCGTAAAATAACCTATGGTTTCCTCAAACCTAAATCAAACGCTTATAACAAAAATTGACCCTATTTAAAAGAAAAATCTATAAATTTATTCATCTTTGTTAGTTGATCGCCAACCGAGAGGATAGAGACTATTCTTGTGGTATAAGATTGGATGGCTCTGTGATTCTTAATTATTTTTTCAAACCTGGCTTCACTCTATTTCCTTAATAGTAACAGTATAATTCTCTTTGAAAAATCAGAGACTCGACCAACATAATATCATATTCTTGTTTACTCTTGATATAACCTCTTTATATATGGAAAAAGATCAGAAGGGTATTGTCACACTTCCACTTTCAATATCAAAATGTTTTTAGTGACAATTTTTTTATTATCTTAAACCTTATATTACCAAACCATTTTTACATATTCCTCTTAGCTTCATACCTCGTTCAATAATTAATAAGCTTATATAATCTCTCATTCCGCCTACTAGCTATTACAGTAGTAGATTAAACTAGAATAAGAAAGAAACGGAGAAAAAATATCTAGAGTAATTATCAGCATTATTAGACGACAGACATCAGAAATTTCAAAGAAATCTACTACCTAATCAGAACCATGCCAAAAATTGAGATTAATAATATTTAATAAGTAAAAGTATGAACAATAAGTCCTGAAACATAAGAAATTAATAATAATGTTAATTTATCAGGCAATAATCATCAAACTGGCAAATCCTATATTCGAGACTATAAATCTGCTACTATCAAAATCCTTATTTTTCCTTACACAGACATGTGCTACTTATTAAATAGTTCAAGTTAATAGTATGCTCTAAGGAAAACCAATCCTTCTCTGAGGAGACTCCATACACTCACAATTTTTTTTCGATAAGTAATGTGAAGATGATCAAGAACAGGTGGATAAAGAAAGAGCAAGAAAATCCTCAAGAAGAAGAAAAGAAAGCGAACACAAGGCAGTAGTCATAGTTTGTAGCATGATGATACCATTTTATTCAAAGTGCTAGTCCCTTACATATTACCACATATTCAAAAACGTGGGTCCCCAGAGACCTCAGTGTGCTTACTTATTATTATTATTATTATGATCGTGATAAATCTTAAACGTCAAAATCAAGCAAGAGGAGGTTCATAAGACCGTACTAGAGAGTTTCAGATTTAAATAAGTTTCTTTAATAGGGACATAAAGGGGGTTGCCTAGTGTGAGCTACTCCAACTTTATTCTTCTTAATATAGTTATTTAAATATGCATAAGTAAAATCTGAAATTCCTCATTATCTTATTTTTAATTCTCATCAAAAGTAGTGACTTAAAAAACCTAAGTGTGATAGAAGTTAAGATCTCTTCAATGAATATTTAATAGACATTCTAGATCAGCCATCTTAATAACTTCAATAAATATGGCATTTTAGGCTTTTAGGATAAATTTAATAAATATTAAAGACAATTATATACAGAATAAAAGTATGTGGAAAAAAGGAGAATGACAAATCAATACAAATGCAATGAGAAATTAATTACATCCTCGTTTTAACTACTACTTCACTAATAAAACAAATGTTGAATTATCCTGATCAAAGTCTTCTTATGCTACAGGTACTCTCTTGTCGAATCTCTCTGAGTGATCTCCTCTGCATTTGGGCCGATGTTCCAGGCCTGAGTATATGGACCTTGGACAAAAAGAAATTGTTTTGATCCAGGAGGCTGCTGATCCCATTGGTTGACAGGAGTGGGCAATTGAAGTTCTATTACTTCAGGTAATCTATAAGCTGGCCCTCGGAGTTGTCGATCATGAGCTTGCAGCTGTTCCTGCATTTCCAGGGTCTTTGATTGTGAGGATAGCTTCTTGTATGTTGTGGGGTGATCATGCTTGAATGATTGCTTGAGATCATCTTTGAAGTGCTAAAGCTAGATAACTAGCATGTCACTACCTGCCAGTGTCAATTTATGGCATCCATTTTCTTATGTAGGGCAACTACACCTGTTGCTTTCAGGGCCTGAAACGACATGGAATTTCGGCATTTAAGATTTCAGTATTGCAAACGAATTAAGGGAGAAACGTGACTTGGGCACCACTCGAATCCGGGGAAAGATATCATGGAGTTGTAATGTCTGATTTAGATAAGTGTCCCATGAGCAGAGATAATAGGTAATCACGTTTTATCAGGCCACCATATTTAATTTACCTAAATGACTTTCACATTTCCTGACCTTAGCGACAGTTCTGATGGCTAAAGAGCATTTATCGAAATAAGAGATGATTTTAATTTAAAATTCAAATTTAGGAAGAATAAAGAATGTTTGTTTAAGGAGTAATCGTCTTAACTCATTCTATATTCTATTCATCTTCTTGATTTCCAACTTTTCATGTACATGCTGAAATCATGAAAAATATTCGCCTTCCATTCCTGATCTTGTGGTCGCCAAAATCCGCTGCACTGTTGGAGCTACAGCTGTAACCTCAGCTACTTCTAAGTTTAAGAGTGCTATATCAGGATTGCTGTGAGAGGAGGAGACTCTATTATGTTTAGCAAAAAATTAATTATTTTGAGATATTTAATAATTTTAAACAGGCAAATTAGAACTTTTTAAAGTTTTAATGCTTTAACATAAGTGATTCAAGTGATAGGTTTAATTTATAGAGAAATTTTAATAGAGATGTCTTAATTAATTATAGTCTTTAAATATAATAATTAAGACTGCGCCTGTTTAAAATTATTAAATATCTCAAAATAATTAATTTTTTGCTAAACATAATGGAGTCTCCTCCTCTCACAGCAATCCTGATATAGTACTCTTAATCTTAGAAGTAGATGAAGTTACAGCTGTAGCTCCAACAGTGCAGCGGGTTTCGGCGACCACTAGATCAGGAATGGAAGACGAATATTTTTCATGATTTCAGCATGTACAATAAAGTTGAAAATCAAGAAGATGAAGAGAATTAAGAAGGAGTTAAGACATTTACTCTTTGAACAAAGATGCTTTTTTCTTCCTAAATTTGAATTTTAAATAAAAATCCTCACTTATTTCGATAAATGCTCTTTATATTCTCAATATGTTAGTTGCATTGCCTGCGTTGCTAATTCCGCTTCCCTATAATGACATTTTGTCTTTTCTCTTAGAACTAGAGTTTTGGCTTTGGCAATTTCTTATAAAACCCCGATAGTCAATTAAGAATGAAAATTGGGTATTAAGAATAATAAAATTAAAATTAAATTATAATTGGCTGAAATTAATTATAATTAGTTTGAAAACAAATATACGCACTCTGATTGGTTTATTTTATAGAGACAATTATTCGAGTCAATGGTATTAATAATTAGCCAAAACTTTAATAATTTACGCCAATAATAATTTATTCTTAATTTTATTATTATAAATCCCCAATCTTCATTCTTAATTGACTAACGGGGTTTTAGCATCATTCTTAACTCCAATTGATTTTAAGTATTTCTACTAATGAGGCAATTGATTCCGGGGGCACTCTTGTGCTTACTCTAGACTCGTTGGCTTCTCTACCAACGGCGTTCCCATCAGTTCTTGCACTTTAGGATTTCTCAATGATTTCTTTGACTAAAAGGGAGAAGGTTCTAATGGTAATAGAGTCGAAGTTTATACTTGTCTTGGAAGCTCATAATACTTTTCATACTATCACTATAACAGCTACTCTACAATTATTTTTAACTAAAACTTTAAGAATACTCTTGCTTTCTCCGATTTCTTGTAACTTAATCTCTTCTTACAAAACAAATCCATTCAAGTATACACCTAGCCTTGAAAGACGGCTTATGATTTCAGAATGTCTTGGGGTGCCCTCTATGTCACATCACGGGGAGTTTGTCGGCTGTGGCAATACAGCCTTATTGTTTGACAGTTAGGAATAAAATTCAAATCTGATTAATAATACTATAAAACTTAAATACAGACATTTAATTTTGTAGCTTTTAATTTATTGATATAGATCCTATACATATATATTGTACTAATGTAATTAAACTTAAAGCTACCAAAAAAGCTATAATATTTATGTCTAATTTAATTTTCTTATTAACTTTAACATCCTCCCTATTTTGATTTAAATAAATCTTTTTTATTGTATTTTAAGATTCATGATAATTATTATATAGAAAATTTTATTAATTTGATTTGTAATTAGTACAATAATTTCATACTAAGAAATTGGAAATTCATTGCATCCTATTATATGTATATAAACATTTTTCTTATTAGCTTCCATCTTTACATCCTGTTATAATGCTCCCTTATTATTTCTACAATCATGGTTTTTTATCGACTAGTCACTTAAAATAAGAAACAAATATATTTTCAAAAAATAAATCATTTTGAAAAATGAACAGCAACTCCAAAATATTAACAAATATTTAATTAATTAATTAATTAATTAAATAAAATAATTTTTGTTATTATTTTTGATAGATTATAGTTTAGTTTTCTCTGCTGATCTGTATCAATCATTTTCTTTTTAATTTTCCTTTTATTTTTACTTCTATATACCTACTAGCATTTACTCATTCAGCCAAGCTTGCAGATCTCTTTGTGATAATGATCCATTTAAGATTATCCAGCTTTCAGTTTAGTTTGCAAGCATTTACATATTATTACACTGAGGGTGTATTGCCCATTTAATTTAATGTGGAAGTGCATTCGTGATTAATAAAATGAAAAACAGACGATAATGAAATTTAATTATAGTGAATTAATTTCCTTGTTATAATATTAAGAATGGAAATTATGATGGACTAACTTCTTCCTGAGTTCGTTAAAATCTCTGTTCTTTCGGTTCACTTCGGAGTGTGTGTTTCCTCTGCCCTAACTTATTTTAATCTCTTATTTAAACATAATGGATTATTTAATTTAACTTACATTTTTGAAACTTATTTGATAAAATTTAAGCAAGTTATGATTATAGAGTGTATAAAATTTTTACTTAATTATCTTATTAACTTTTTAAAGTAAAGATATTGCGCTATAATGCCATTTAAATGAATGAGTTTTCTATAGTGAATAAATTATTAATACATAAAAATTTTAGATTTTTGGAGTGTTTAATCTTATGACTTTACTTTTATTGGGAGCACCTGACTTCACCATTATTACAAGATTGCCATAACTGAGTGCATTAACTAAAAATATTGTAAGTGTATATTTTCCTTTGAATTGATTCTGTATGAATTTATTGTCTCACATGATCGTCTAACTTTGAAGGACAAATAAGCTTTCTTGTGAGGAATTGACCTTGTTAATATTCCATCTTGTAGGCCATAAATTTATCCAGATAAGTTAACGTTTAATAGGCATTTTATACAGAAAGTTACTTCTACTTGTGAGTTGTCAATATCAAGTAGATTGTGCAAATTTATGTGTGACATTACTTTTGTCGATAAACTTCTCTAGTTAACAAGAAGTTTAAGTGGGTTGTCTCTTATGGACTATTTTTTATTTTGAGAGTATATTAAGTTGTTAGCAAATTTACTACCATAATTATAGCTAACCCATAATTAATTTAAAGGGAGTGTCGTAAATAGAATTCTAATAGCGCAGCACTGATAAAGTGATAATATTATGCTACTATTTTAAATAATAGTAGCATAATATAAGCATAGCTATAAAGATTTCCTTCATTTTAATTATATTATGAACATATCAGATTAGTTAAAAAGACATTCAAAATTGCTATTGAATTTTCTATTTTAATTTTATATCTGTATTGAATTGAACTTGAAACTTAAAAACACTTGTTTGAAGCTATTTTAACTTGTCAAAACGCAGTTGGACTTATGCGACTACCAGACTTATAGTAATTATTATTCTAAGATACAAATTCTTCTTATAAACTAGATTTCAATATTTTATTTAACCTTAATATATATTCCAAGTTAATTGATTTTATGCCTGGCTAAATTAAGTTTTAAGGTATCTAGAAAGAACAATTTAGTCTGCATTGCCATGATTTGTATAATTTTGATGGTTTGGAGAAGATGTTACATATTATCTGGACTTCCCATTGGCCTTAGACTCTACTACATTGGTGTTATTTGGGAATGATGCTACACATATTCTAATTATAGAAAAATTAAACAGTTTTACAGCATATAAGCATTGGAGTAATGTTTTCAGTAATTGCATTCTCGCTATTGGTTTATTAAAATATTTTAAGTAAATTTATATGGGTAATTAAATCGTGAACAATAGCTTTTTATTTATTAGTTAGCTTTCAACAATATCATTCATATATTTGATATTATTATATTTTTCAATCTCATTTTTGAATAAAAAAAGTAGATCTAATGGTTTGACTGAATTTTCTAAGGCATATTATCTTATTTTATAATTTATTATAACAACTTCTAAATTTAGCTGAACTAATCAATTCTGTTAACTGCTATATGCACTAATCATAATTTATAATAATTAATAGATTAATTAAATTAAGAAACTTAATATATTAAAAAGTATTCATGATAATCAGAAGCTGGGTGGAGCCTGTTCACTTGCTTAAAATGAAAGTTACAAAAAGATTATTTTATTGTTTTAATTATTAAGCGAGTATAATTAAAATGGGGAGACTGTTAAAATTAAATAAAAAAAGATCAAATATAATTATGATCATCTCAATATACATGAGTTAAGATCCAACAGTCACTAGTTTGAATTATATTTGAGTAGATCCTTATTTAAATTTAATTAACTAATCAACTAACTAAAAATGGAATTTTTGCTTTTTTATCATCTTTTCTGATTTTTTTTATTTTTGTTCATCGATCAAGTAGATGCTGTAGCTGATCTTCAAGTTTTTTCATAATTTTCATAGATATCTTCAGGGTATCTTCAGGGTATCTTCAGGATATTTTCCTTAAAAAATTTAAAGTGTGGAGAGTGTGGAGCCCAATATTGACAATAATAGTAGTAATAGCACTAATAATCTCAAAATCAAGCATTATTATGAGTCTGGGATTTTTTCAAAAACATCTTGTTTTTCTAAAATTCATAGATATGATGCCTAATGTTGAACAAGATGTTGAAGATGATGTTTATGAAAACTAAGAAAAAATCAGTGTTGTTAAATTTTGAAATTTTCTAGAATTTTAACCAGACTCATAATAATGCTTGATTTTGAGATTATTAGTGCTATTACTACTATTATTGTCAATATTGGTCTCCACACTCTCCACACTTTAAATTTTTTAAGGAAAATATCCTGAAGACACCCTGAAGATACCCTGAAGATATCTATGAAAATTATGAAAAAACTTGAAGATCAGCTACAGCATCTACTTGATCGATGAACAAAAAATAGAAAAAGTTAAAAAAGATGAAAAAACAAAGAAATTCCATTTTTAGTTAGTTGATTAATACATTAAAATTTAATAAGGATCTACTCAAACATAATTCAAAATAGTGACTGTTGGATCTTAACTCATGTGTATTGAGATGATCATAATTTTAATTGATCTCTTTTTTTATTTAATTTTAACAGTCTCCCCATTTTAATTATACTCGCTTAATATTCTAACCTGGTAAGTTCACAGGTGCTACGCAAGTTGACAAATAAAGCTTAAAAATGAAGATGTAGATGATGAGGATGAAACATTTTTCTTTCAAATAAATATATTTATATAAGATTCTTGAATAGTTATCATAATTTCTATCACTGTCAAATTATAATAAATCATTGTCATACTTCTATGATGTCTCTCTTTACTTCTATTCTAATTATTCAAATTAGTTCTAGTTGAGCAGCTGTTTTCACTAAATTCATGTCTACTTTTGCTATGCTATTTTGCTGATTGAGTCTGGGATTTCTATGCTCTCTTTTAGTTACTCTATTATAACTAATTTTCTAATTAGATTGTTTTATAAGTTTATGAGATTAAGAGAATCCAAAGAACCATCTTGCCCCATCTTTACATGTTTAACTGTCATATGATGATGATGGCTTCCTTTTGTATTATTTTACAAAGAGTTGTCACTGTCACAAAAAGCGTAGCCCTTTTATTTTGTCTTACAGATCGTAGTCTGACAGCTATCTCTAACTTACTCCAACTTGTACCCATTAGACTCTCATTAGAGGCTTAGGGTAGAGCCGGATTTGTATTCCCACTCTTTATATATATTATTTTAGTCTAATAATAGTTTAAGAGTTTTTTGTTTGAATTCCTGGAACTTTAGTAAAAATTACTAATTAGTTGTTCTTGTTAGACTGTGAAGCCAAGTTCTTAAATTTTCTTTTAGAAGTATTTTTGTTGATTTAATTTAGAAATGGTTGAATACTCACAATTGGTAAGTATTTAGCGTTTGATTTTAATGCATAAATTTGTTGCCAAATAAAAAAGGAGAGCTTTCTCAATTGTTAAGCAACATAATTTGTAGATCCAGAGATCTTGTTAACTTCTCTTTGCCAATAGTGGTCAGATGTTCAACATGAATGGAATCTAAGTTGAAGAAACTCTTTATGTTACTAATTTCTTTTTGTAATTCAAACATTTCCTATGAATATTTATAAGTAAAACTCTTTGAAGACAACTATAACATTTTATGCTTTCTGGCTTTGGAGCTAGAGTCATCATTTAAATTACTATAGGTTAAGCACTAGACTTAAATATGAGTTTTCTATGACTAAATAATTGAAGCATTCTCACTTGAATTAATGCTTGTAAAATACATCAATAGATTTAATTTGGAATAATTCATTTATAATTATATATAACATTTTAATTTGACTAGGTACTCATTTAATATTTTTTTTTAGAAAATCCATTTTAACTTGGAGAATCGATATATAATAAATTGCATAATTTTTCAAGCTTTATTTCAATTCAAATGAATTTTTTCTAAAATGACAAAAAATTTAAAGCTATTTTGAAAGCTTGTCTCTAATCAAAACTAAATCAAATTATTAAAAATCTTTTAAGATCTTGATAACATATATTAATAATTATTCTTATAAGATAAATCAATATGTTTATGAATTTTGTTTATATTAGTCTGAATCAGTAAAGTTAGTAAAGTTAGCAGAGAAACCAATAATTTATAATTAATATTGATATTTTAATATGGCTTTTTTATTTTATACTTTGGTCTACTAATGCTTGATTCGATGATTGAGGGCATTTTTAAGATCAATGTGGAGCTTCATTTTTCTTAACTTATGAACTTTCTATAAGTGAAGCCGATTTTTAGACAACTGTGGATCAATATTGATATGTATTTAAAATATGTGATTTTGTTAACAGGAATCTGAATAATACATTTATTTGCTTCCTTAGTAAGATTAAAAGGGGTAATATCCAACTTTGACAACTCTGCTGTTTGGAATTACGATAACAAACATTTAACATTAAGTCAATTTGGATTTATAATATTTTTGGCATATGTACTCTATCAGTTTCTATCTCATTCTTAGACTTCTTAGCTCGAGGAGATTGAATAACATCCTTAACATAAAATAACTAAATTGAGGATCTTTATTGCATTTACTAAACAAAATCTTCCTTCTACTACTTTAGTATAGTTTACTATTAGCTATAATAAATATGATTTCTATCAGTAGTGTGAATTTTTGATATTTCACCTTAATATGAAACTGAGTTTTGCATATGAGGGTTAAGGATAAATTAAATATATTGTCTTTTCTTATAAAACTTCTTTTCGAAAATTTGCAAATTGTTATTTCGAGCAGGAGTTTTTACAAGAAGCTTATTTCTGACAACCTGCTTTCCTACCTGGAGAGTTTATAGCGCTTAATTGCTATTCTTTTAGGAAAGGGAACTAAAAGTGTCTGTTGACTTGTGGAATAGCAAACTTATCCAAAAATATAATTTAGAAATCTCCACAATTATTCTTTAATATTCCTATTTACGAGGCCAAAATTTTTCTTAAGATTATTGAAAAGAATATTTCTGCGCTTCATGAATAAATAAAGATACATTTTGCTGTAAAAGCTCTTTTTTAAGTATCTATGTAAAAACTTGCCGTTCTTATCTTCTTTTATCTATCAATTATCATTCTATTGAGTTAAATAAAGATATAAGATTATGTAAAAAATATAAATTATAATCATCTAAATTTTTTAGAACTTCTTAAACTTCAAGTTAAGACTAATTACTGTCCTCATTGCCAGTTTAATGCTATATATGATGCACCTATCTGTGTTGATTTATTATTGAGATTCTATTGTTAGCTCTCATTCAATTAATTTGAAACAGACTGAAGAGACTGGTGTAAATGAGATGGGAGCTGTGAAGCCTTTCTCTAATGACTAATAATTTATTTTATCATTTCTTAAACCACTCTATCCGCTTCTATCATATATGTTTCTCCCTGTTAGCTGCGTAATCTATGTACTTGGCTTTCAATCAATTAGTTTATCATATTAAATTCTACTAAAATAGGTTTAAAATGACTACATTTGTTATAGAGGGGACTTTGATTAGAAGGATACTGATACTTATCTTAGAAATCATGTTGATTATGTTGAATCTAGCAGCAACAGTGGTTATTTCGAGATTGATATCACTGTGATATTAATCATTTAAATTCGAGTTTATTTAAAGCTATTTATTTATATATTTTTTATTCTTATTAACTATGATTTTTAAACTAAATCAAAGTGAATTTGATACTTAATTGCTTAAATGGTAAATAAACTCAATATAATAACAAAGAAAAACTATTTAAGATGAGAATCCTGCAAATTACTATAATTTAAGGTTTAAATTTTGTGGCAGAATTATATAATTGGGTTAATTTATTTTTTTAATTCGTTATGGTATAATTTAGCTGTTAAACATGTATGTATTGATTATGTATTCGATAACAATTTTTTACTCTCAAACTAAATAATAATTATTGATGTATTAATGTTCCCAAAAATAATATTGATACCTAAGAAGCTTTTTTAGATACTACTCAAGTAATGTGGCCAAATCACATTGTTAGTTTAATTTAGTAAGATTGCTGATTATTCATTATAGTTAAATAATTGGCTGTTAATAAAAATTATATGTTGTATTTTTATCAAGTTTCAAATAATTATTTATTAAAATATAAGCTAACTTAATTATAATTTGAATTAGAATCATCGAAAGAGCAGGTTGTGATAAACTCCTCTATTTAATTTAATATTAAGCATTGATATAGACCGATTATTGCATATATATATATATTTATTGTGGAAATTTCTTTTGAAGGTTAAACATTTTCTTGTCCCCAGCAACCAATTATATAAGTAAGATTGTCATTCATAGGTTCCATTGATTTATCTTGTTTTACAAACATCTAATTAGGAGTGTTGTCAAAGAATTATATGGACCAATTATTATGTGAGCATCTCTTGCTATGCCAGTCGATGTCATAGTCTTTTCTAATCATATGCTGATCTCTTAACAGTCCATAACATTTTGAGTTTTTCAAGGACTTGAATTTAAATTACAAGAAGAGAAAGAAAGATATTGATAATAAGCTCTACTCTCAGAGACAATATTTAAAATTTAAAATTGAAGATACTCAAACTATTTTTGAGTTAAGAAAATCGATATTCAATCCAAAGAAATTAATATACACTCTATCTAAATTACAAAAGATTACCGTATATTTATTTAATAGTTTTGGACTCAGAGCATTTTATCCAGACTTAATTCCAAAGATTAGATTTAATTTATATTTTATTTAATATTACAATTCGCTTTAAAGCTTGATAAGTTTTCAGTTAGAGTTTGACATCCTATGAGGGCAAACAATGATTAGAGAGGGAATTAGCTTAAACTGTGATCATTGCTTGAGCATCCTAATCCTAGGTACATCTAGCAGTTACTTATCTGATCTAGTTATGCCATTTATTCCTGATGAATTAACAGCACATAATAAATTATCTTTGCAAGTATATCCTTCTCAAGTATTATTATTGGTGCTTAAGAGACTAAATATGAATATTAAATAAAGTAAAGTAACTTTTAAATATGCAAGATGTAAATATTTACAAGATTAACTATAATGTCGGCTGAATTTAAATTAATTTTAAAGTTTTCTATTTTGGGTGACTAATTATACCAGTTTAAACACTGAAATTATTATAAACCATGTTCATTAAGAGTATAAATAATAGCTGTTTATCTTAATAAGAAAATTCCTTTAGTTAAGTGTTAAACAAGAATTATCACAATTAATTTATATATTTTTTTTGAAGATTTAAACTATGATAAATTTATTCATGAAATTGCTGTATATTCTATCATGTTACTAAAGATAGCTCCTAGCAAACCTTTAACTGTCAGAAATATTGATATTGAAGAAATTTTATTACATGATCCTTAAACTAGCTAGAATTTTATGAGTTTGAAAGTGTATTCTGAATATCTCCTGTATTATTGGCTATGGAGATAATAAATCTTATAATTCGCCTCAGCTATGGAGGTTTTACTATTATCAGTTAATTATCATGAGCAGCTGTATCTATTTAAAGTGTTTGAAAATTTAAAACCAATATAGATTTGCTATAAGTTAACAGAGTAAGTGGAATAGTTTTTATTTAATTAATGACTATATTAAAAAATTAGAAAATCTTTATTGATATCAAAAGGAATTGCCTCCAATCCTAAAGATAACTAAATAACCAATCTCCCTTAAAAATAAAAGAAAAGTCAAACAAGTAATATTAAAAATTTTATTTATTAAATTAGATTGAAACTTGTTCTGAGGGTAAAATGATATACTTCCTCAACAAGATAATCTAGAAGAATCCTGACCTTATGGAGTGTCTCAACTTCATAAAAAGATTTACCTAACACTCACTCAAATAGATAGTGTAGGGATCATACTAAGCTTATTTAGCAGGATTCGGTAAATCTCAAGAGGCTACAAAATTATTTTACATAACCTTTTCAACCAAATATTGAAATAGAGCTCCATACTGAGACAACAAATTTTACTCAAACTACAACATACCTCATTGGACTAAATACTAATATGAACACTAGTTCAACATGCAACTTATCTTAAATCCAGATGTACCATAGTCAAATGAAATCTTTGTGTATAAACAGAACTTCAACTCACACTAATACAATCAATCTTCACTGTCATAACGCTATCATTTACCAATCTAACTAATATTAAACACGTGTCTAAAATTAAAGAGTTGCACTAAAGATTAGTATTAAATATCTCTGACATAGCAAACGTCATTAAGCTACCCAACCTAAGCACAGACTTAGTAATACTAAAACTCATGGAGGCTTTCCAAGAAGTTAAACTTAAAGATGTCTCATTCATAGAAGCGGGTAGATAATCAAATAAGTAAGATACAAAAATGTCCCAACAATCCACCCAAGCTCATTCCTAAGATATACAAATGGAGAATGAGTTTGAAATCGTCCAAAAAAGACCTTACCCCACCCAAAAAACGACCAACCAAAATTAAGTGCATAACTAACGTAACCAAGAAATTTATTCAATTACGCACTTACTATTTAATAATAAAACAAATTACATAAATCAATTAAAGATTTAAAAATTTAATATATGGCAAAATCGCCCAAATTACTCTACCCACTAATACAAACACAGATCTAGACTTAGATCAACAATAAGATTGGCAGGCCTTTGGACAAAGCCTTACAAAAGACTTTCTAAAAATTCCAATCATCTACTAAAGTCTCATAAGCTGAAGTAGACTAGACAAAACAAAAATTCTCCTAGCCATGGAGAATCAAGACCTTGAAACAGAACCTCCAGAAAAATGGTTTTAACTAATGACAAACACCCCTTAGACCAGGGGATACATACCACCAGGAGTAGGAATAATCAATGATGACCAATAAGCCTATAAATGCTTGATGTGTGTTGACCAGATCCTAATACAATCAGAAGGTATTTCAAGACCCATAATGCTACAATCACTGGCCTTCATAACGGGCATCATCTTTAACCTCATTGAAGAAGTAAGATGATATTATCAATCTCATGAACGAGTTGGTTGACAAAACAAAAAGCCTCACAGGAAGAAGAGAGATTATCCACGAGGAGGAGTTGAAGGACTACTAAAACTTCAGCTCCCTCATAAAAAAATTCTGGAGGTAGACAATTAAATACAAATGATTAAAAGGGCTAGACCCTTACATATATTAACATATATATATATTAGATCGGGGGTCCCCAGAGACCTCAATGTGATCGTATTATTATTATTAGTAATATTAAACATCACAAGTGTAAATAATTTCAATTATTTTATTTGAATTAATAAGTATAATGGTAGAAGTAAATGAGGATCAGTAAGTATATGTGATCCAAAAGTGCAATTAAATGTAAAAGCATAACAAATAATAGAATGGAAATTCTAAAATAAAAATGTAATGAATATGAAATATAGATATATTTACTTCGTAAATCTATGGATTCATAATAGAGGTTTTCATGCAATACAGAAATCATCAATTTAAGTAGTTGCAAAAATATTAATTTTTATTTAAAAAATATAACATTTGAGTAACATATTTATTTTCTAGAGTTCTGATGTCTTGAGCATAATGCCACAACTACTAATTGAGAGAAAAGAATAGTAAAAGCTAATTTAAATCAAATAAAGCAAAGAAGATGTCGGCATCCAGTTGACATTCGTATCTGAATATGACACTCCGAATAGTCCTTTCAAGACGTAGACTTTAAGACTCATTGAACGACCCCGTTACCACATCACTTGGTCTAATCAAATTTCATAATATGATAGAGCTTGCAGTTAGCTACATCTCTAGTAGTGTCATTATAGAAATTGACCACTAGATTGTATTCATCGATTAGGGAAATAGAGATCTTAACTTTTAGCACACTTGAGTTATCCTAAAATCACTACTTTTAATGGAGATTAAAAATAAGATCTCTAAGAAATTTCAGATTTATTAATTAAATATTTAAAGTTAATGACTAAATAATATACTTACTTAAATTTATTAGAATAAAGTGAAATATAATCATAATATTTTGATCATCTTTATATTTTCAAGGTGGGCTACTTTTGAATCTTCAGGTTTTTCCCTCTCGGGTCATTATCCTTCACCATATTAGCCAGTTCCAATTTGATATCGCAGTTGAGGCGATAATGGAACCCGATGGCTGTAGTCTTAGAGAAAATATGATTGAGGTGCGAGGCAAACGAGTAGGGGATGAAGGGGTTGTCCTCCAACATCTTGTAGGAGAAGCGGTAGAGCTATTTATGCTAAATAATCTAAAAAATACATGATTGTACAAATTGAATTAAAATTAATAAGAATTATTATTATATAAAAACAAAATGGATATCAAAAGAAAATGTTTCATTTTCATCCCGTCATCACTATCGTTATCTTTGAGATTTATCTTTCCCCTCTCAGTGTTCCTTGCGAAGCACTAATCTATTGACATCTCAGATCCTACCAGGTAGGACCACTAAAAAATAACTTAATGATATATTTTTTGTAACTTACATTTTATGTGAGTACCATGCTCTACCTGCGGCTGATTATTAAGAATACTTATAAATATATTAGCTTTTCTAATTAAATTATCTATTAAAAATTATAAACTATAATTCTTATATAGTGGATAGGGTATTCTGAAATTGCTCTTCCACCCATTCCACTCCAGGCTTCTCCTAGACCAGTAGCTACCGAGTGTACATGGACTTACTCCCAGTCTTCCTTGATCTATTACTTAAAGTGAGCAAGCTTCCTTCTTAGACTGCGGAGCGCCAGCCACAAATGTGCAGCGATAACTATTTAACTTTCTTCATCGGGAGCAAACACTGATTACTTAACATTATCGAGTACTGTTAATTATGTGATGGATTCCATGTACTACAACATTTCTATAACTTAATTTTGTTTTATAGCATCTTCGTTATTAAGTTAGTCTGAAGGTCTCGAGTTGAGCTCTCTGGTATTCTATGTTAATTTGATACCTCTTTATCTCGCATTAAATGTGCTGTCAAATAGTACTGTTCGTTCGTCAATTACTCTTCCGGAATCTGCTCTTTTACCAAGCAATTAAACCAATCTAGATTTTCTTGGAATGCTTCTAGGCATTGATGTTTTTCTTGATCTATGATATTTACGTACTTGGTTGTGAGGATTGGCTCTTTTTTTATATTTCGCACACTCTATTTATTGCACTTGATAATCCTCTTGTTAACTCCTTGCATTATCACTTCTTCCTCATTCATGATTCAGTACAACTCCAGCTTAAAAGCCTTTCTCTTGATCATTGAAGGGTTGTCTGGACTAATATCTAGCTTAGCAATGTAATCATTCATTTATATATCTATTAAAATTTTGGATAATATATTTTACAAGAATTATAATAACATTTTAGACCCATTACCAACTTTTATAATGTTGGTAATGGATTCATAATATATATGATTAAACTTAAGTCAAGTATACTTCTTAAATTTAATCAAACTTTATTCATTATTTTCAATAAATCTTTAAGCACTTAAATCAACTAAAAAAACATTATATGACTCTAATCATACAATTCATTTTATTAATTTTACTAGTTTAGACAACCCCATTATTATAATATTTTCTATATTGATTAATGCTTAATTATAAAAAAGAATTACTAGAATTCAAAGAGATATAGAGCATTGATCTAAATAATCCTTGCTTGTGGTAATAAAATTTTAAAACTTAAATTCAAGAATCATAATTAATCCAAGAAAGTTTATTGATATATTTATATAGAATCAGTTGAATTTTAAAAATAATTTAAGATACCTTAATATTCTTAAAATTATGCTATAATAATAAAATATAGTTTTTATCTATTCTAAGCTATTTACAATTAATCAATCAAATATTACACCAGACATAGATTTATCACAATAAATTACTAATTATTTATTAAATGACTTAGTTTATGCACCTTAAATGCCAGCCACTTAAATATTTTGACTTGAGTTAAAAATGAATTATCTTATTCTTATCATCTTTAAAAAGGGGTTTAATATTATGGCTAAGAGATTTTTAAGATCTCTGGCTATAGAAATTCAAACCAGAACCCAAAAAAATGAATTCATATCAATCATTTAGTTCTTTTCCATCGGGGCTAATCTCAATCCGTCCACCCAATGCTGAATCGATTAGCATCAACTTGATTAAAATTTTTACCACCGCTGCTGCAAGACACTACTATAAGTTTTCCTCTTTCCCAATATTATGTTAGTTACTCTTAATCATGACCTGAATAATTATTTGATGTTGGGGTTATCAGTCTCAAGGAAACCCCACCTCCCTTGGTGCATATTTGATTTTATATTTCGAAGGATTCATAATTTATGATAGTAAATTAATAAATTTAAATTAATAATTATTAGTTAAAATGAAAACAGATTGAGATGAACACGATGAAGATATTCATTCACAAAAATTTTGTAAGTTACATTTTAGAAATCTTTTATATATTTAATAATCTTTCAACAATAGGACAGAACACAGAAGGCGTTTTTTAGGAACTTCAGAAAATAATAGAGAAAGGTAGTCAAGGAACACAAAGACAAAGCCAGAAAAATATACGAAGGATATAGGAAAAATGACAAAGCTGTGCGATGGTTACCATTTTAATTTCTACCAAAAAGTATTCATATTGTTTTTCATTTCATTATTAATACCTTATATATTCCACCAAATTTATCATAATTACTTGAGAGTACCCTCTTGTAAGAATAAGGCTATGCCATTGATCGCTGTTCGGGTCGTAGAATAAACAAGGAAGATTCTTGTAGCAGTATCCCTCCTACCAGAGCATCTCCTGCTATCTCTTTTTGGATATGTGAGTTCTTGATTCGTACAAAGCATGGAATTTTTTTAGTCTAATCGAACAATGGTGTCCCACAATCATGTTACTTGCAGTAATAAAGCAAAAGTAATGGATTATCCTGCTTACATGGATGCCAATACGTGTTCTTGAAGATATTATCAAGTGGCAATTATTTAAATTCCATAGCATCACCAACGGGTGGTCTTGAATTAGGCAATAATTTGCTTATAGGTTTCGTAGACAAATTATTCTCGAGTTTTCTGAACCATAGCTCCAAAATCAAAATCTTAAAAGCTGTCATATTACTTTTACAATTTAATATCGCATTCCTCAGAGTAATCGAGGAAAGTGCTTTAATAGTCATTTAGATCTAAAATAATTAGTGAATATTTGCATGTGTTATCTTCCTCCTCACTTTCTACATCTTCTATCATTTATCCACCTCTATTCTCCACTGCGTCTTTTGCTTCTATTCTTTGTTCCACTTTGGACTATATAACTGGTTTGAAAAAGCTGGCCTATGAGGCGATAGATTATTTATCAAAAACTTCTCACCTTCATCCTTCTCCCACTCTCCATCAATATATGATTCAGGTATCCAACTGTCAAAATTTTGTTAATATTTCTCCCATCTTACAAAAAGTTCCACCCTAATTTCTATCTTACGAGCATCTAAGATCTAGTCTATGCTGTATTGGTTTTACAAGTGCCTCAACTGTTTCACTTTTTATTAATCCTTTGATAGCTTAAGATTTCTTACTGTTATTACAAATCATTATTCTCTACACTATTAGCTCTGAGATTTATAATAAAATACTTTTTTTATATATGAAATTAATTAAATAATTAACCTACTGGTTTTAAAATCATCTTTTAAATTTTGATTTAAATATTTGCAAATTATTTGATTCAATATACTTACAAGAATTCTTATTACTAACGTAACTTTTCTTGCGCCTCCCACATTTCAATAATTTTTGTGCCATTAGATAGATAATCACTAAATGCAGTGACTTGTGGTCTCATACATCTACTCTGAGCATGATTATATAGTGAGATTAAATCATTACATACCCAAAAGAATATATAAACATTAAAAGAATGATAGCCTACTTATAATATTCATGATATATTAGTCAGAAAATAGTGAATTACAAAAATTTGATTAAGAATATAAGAACATATAAAATGTTTGATCAGAAGATGCCGTGTCACTCATAAAAATGTAAGTTCAAAAAAAGGATATCTAAATTTTTTTTTGTGGTCGTACCTGGTAAGAGTAGTGACTGACTTGGATAGAGACTTCAACGGGGAATAGAAAAAAAGGGAAAGGCACATATTATTGGAACAATAGTGATTTCTATGAAGGATAATGGTTTAATGGAAAAGCTGTTTGTAAAAATCCATTTTCTCTCTCTATTTAAACTATTATATTAATTCTAAATCATAGTGTAATAATTCTCTATTCTCTGAAAAGTATATCATAATTCATCACACACTTATCAAATATTTTTTACAATAAGTGAATTATAGAAATATATATTAAGCATTAATAGCATTTAAATATCTATACAATAGACAACTTAATGTATTTCTTGAACTTGTGATTAAAATTTCATTAAGATATAAGAAGGAAATTTGATAATCATATTTTAGGATATTTCATCTTTTGTATTACTGGTATTTTTATAAAATAATAATTTATTAATATATCCATATAGTGATATTAGGAAAATTTAGTTAATGGCAAATATCATTGTGAATAAATCTATAATAATAAAATGCATGCTAACTTAAAAATATTTCTGTTCTATTTTATATTCTGATCTTGAATCCAGATTAGTAGAAAATATATTTTGTTAAGAGATTAATATTGACAAATAATTTTTTATAATTATTTCCATCAGAGATGATGTAATAGTTCGTTCATATTTAAGTATATTATTTAATTATTCTATTAAAAATAATAAGCATTATAAATTAGAAATGTATGAATAAAATTAAAGTATAACTACAAACTATAACATAAAAAGTGGGGCAAAAGTAAAATAAATTTAATATTTCTCACTTTTGCCTCACTTTAGGTGATACTTACAAACATATTATTATTATTTTATTAATGAATACAAATTATCTATCTCTGAATATAGAATATTGAGATAATTTAAATATTTATATCTGTCATTTCTAAATTTAAAAAAGAAAATTGATCTACAAGCTAAAGCGATTTATGGCTTTCACTATTGCTCTTTAAAATGCGGCTTCTACTCAAGTAAAGTCCAAATTTAAGATAAAGAAAGTCAGCTTCTGAATATTCTTTGAAATCTGCCTCCCTTTAACAAATAATTATCTAATTGTAAAACACATTGTTGACAATGGGCTCATAACTTCATTCAGATCGAGCAATTTGATATAACGAAAGACCTGGTCAATTGGCGCGAGAATGAATTTGTATGGGCAAGCCAATATATTTAATTGCATTTAATGAGACTAAGCTTCTGTGGTATGGTGCATTGTCTATGATGATCAGATAAATCATTTGCTACTATGGGTCTTGTATGCTTAGGTGTTTCAGCATCAAAATCAAGAAATATAGAAAATCGAGCTATTGATTGTCCCATTATTCACAGTAAGCAGTAGTTTTCTATTGCTGCATGCTGCTGCAGTAATATAGACCTTACTCCTTCTTCTGCTGGAAATTTAGAGGGTTGTAGTTCCTAGTGGCACCCAAGTAAAGTCCCAATTGTCTGTGCTTTTAACAATAGTCTTATTCACATTGATTAATACATACCAAGACACATAGCACGAATATACTCAGCCGCGATTAGTTTTCGGGATACTTTAAATATAGGTATTATGGTTTTGTGTAAACTAATTCACTTTATCATAAGTGAGGCCAAGCCATGCTTTAAGAACTTTATGAATTTGTACTTCGAGACACCTACACCAAGCTCATGCTTGATTTTTTTTTGATTTTTAGTTGAAGTTATAATAGCCCCTAATTCTTTAACCATTTCTGCTATTTATTATTTTGTTCTATTGTAGAGTGTGTTGGATTTCCTTGCAAATGAGGTAATGCAGTTTGGCTTAGTGCTTTCTATTTTTCATTTAAGAATTTTTGAACTACGCTCTTTTTCATGTCCAAGATGCTTGCAATGCACTTGCTTTAGTACCCTTCATTGTAAAGTATCATTACTTTGTAATTTCTGGTTATGAGCTACGACTTCAAGTACTCTATTGATTTGCGCTTTTATGCAACCTTTTGAGTTGACGTAATTCTTTTGCTAATTTAGTTTTCTATTCTCCTCACTCGCTTCAACTCAATAGTTCATATCACGAGATTAATTCAAAGTCTCTGCTATTCCCTAGCTTGATGGTATTACCGTAATTAATCCCTAAATCTTGCTTAGGAACACGAATAGGTGATGAGCTACTTGCCTTCTCCATGCTACTGGAAAAAATAGAGAGGCAGTGTATAAGTGACATTCTAAATACACTCTTACCGAAATTGCTTCAAGAGATGATTAACTAGACTCAATAACATTTTTCCAGGCAAGCATTTTATCGATGTAGAGCTACACCCAGAGTTCGCAGAGGTTTTCAATCGGTGTATGTTGGTTTCCTGTAAGTCCTTTTCTATGTTTTATTGTTTCGGCTAAGGTGACAAACACTCACCCCCCATAAGGTATACTTTTGAATGTGTACTATGATAGAACTCGACCTCCTGAGTAAACTTTTCTTAAGGACTGATTGTGGCCGGCTTTTAGTTTTCGAGATATCACACTGGCTAAGTCCAAATTTTATATATAAAATCATTAAATTTGGCTTTGAAATTTTTTTTTAATATTTCTAAAATTTTTTTAAATTACCATAATCTGATAAATTTTATAGTTATGACGAATTATTTTGAGTATAAAATGTTTTCTGAAATTTTTTATCCAGATTTCGCCTATAAAAATCATCATTTATCATCAAATTTATTGATAGGCATTTATAAAATATATATGATGATAAATGATGATTTTTATAGGCGAAATCTGGATAAAAAATTTCAGAAAACATTTTATACTCAAAATAATTCGTCATAACTATAAAATTTATCAGATTATGGTAATTTAAAAAAATTTTAGAAATATTAAAAAAAAATTTCAAAGCCAAATTTAATGATTTTATATATAAAATTTGGACTTAGCCAGTGTGATATCTCGAAAACTAAAAGCCGGCCACAATCAGTCCTTAAGAAAAGTTTACTCAGGAGGTCGAGTTCTATCATAGTACACATTCAAAAGTATACCTTATGGGGGGTGAGTGTTTGTCACCTTAGCCATTGTTTCTTGTAACTTCCAATGGCAGAGCAGCGTCTTTATTGAAGCCTCAATCAAAGCTTCGCCTCACTAGGCTTGAGTGCGAAAAACTAAAGAAAAAGAATAGCAATTAAGAAACGATAAAACAGACTTCTTGATGTAGGTGAAGCGCTTGAAAACAGAGTTGTAGGAAGTTCTTCCTTAAAGAGCTTAGATGAGCAGTTTAAACATTTATGATAAATATTGAGTAAAATAAGTAATTTACAAAATATAATTAATCAAATTAGGAAAATAAAATGGAAATTATTCAATAGAAGCTGTTTGTTCATTGAAAATGTAATTTGACAATAGATATATTTAATTTTTATAAAATGATTGCATCTGGTAAGAGCAGTACTGCTACTGGATCGAGACTCAGCAGAAGAGCAAAGGCCAGGAAAATTAAACTAAATTATGATAATGGAGCTAAGTATGAAGGTGAATGGAAAGATGAAAGACATTTTTGTGAGATAAATATAATCAATCTTTCTTATTCAAATTTTATATTTTTTTAATTAATATTAAAAAAAAAGAATTGTCATAATAAAGAGCGGAAAATTTGCCTTAAACCAAATTAAGAGAATCACCCTCTACAAAGTTAGAGTTTCAATAAGCATAATTGAAAACAATCATTAGTATTTTCATAAATTGTTTATTGTCTTGTCATTCATCACATATCTATGAGTGATTTACTTAATGTGCTTATTTCCATATTCGCGTGTCATCATTACTTGTAATTTCTTATCTCACTACACTTATTGAGATTTATTCACCAATCTTACCAATAAGCGACAAATTATGATGAAAGTGAAAATTAGAAAAAATTTGAATATTAAAATTATTAAAGTAGTACAAAGGAGTATCAATTTTTTTTTGGAAATAAAGTGTCAAGTGTGAATGTGTGTATGAGATTTTAAGAATTCAGCAAATGTGTTAAACGTATTTAATATAAATCATTTTTGCTTTGCAAAGATAATTACATTAATTTAATCAAGTACATAAACAATATTTTTCACTATAGTTCTTAAATTCTTAGTTTAGGGCTTGAAAGTAATTGTAGTTTTGAATATCCACTTTGTTATTAGCATTCTAATAATCTTCATATTGGAAGATAAGAATTAACGAAGGGAAGCTACTTCAATCATTTCATTTATAGAACCTCATCTATATGATCCTACAATGACCTTTTGTGAACATAGGAAGTGTTGAGATTTGTTACATTGGGAATCATTGGCTAATTACGGAGTTTGAAAGTAGTATATTGAATAGTTATACAAATGTAAAACACAACATCTCTGCTGTAAATATCTTTTAGTAAAAATGCTTTATAATTAAGTAGCAAACTGGCATCTCTATTTCCCATTATCGTCGTAAAGCTTGAATTTGCTACCTTACTTTACCAAACAAAGATCTAATTTAACAATGGTAGTAAGGTTTTTAACCAGGGAGCAGCTTATCATATGATCGATGGCTTTACTATAGCGTTAATAAGCACATACGAGAAATGGCTTTCCATCTGTTCCAAGACTTCAAACTACAAGATAGCTTTCTTTTCACTACCCATAGCTGAAAATATACACTGCGGGACATAGACACCTATCTGTTGTTACTTTTGTATTTTAGTTTCTAAATTTCAAAGCATGTTTTCTACGGAATTCATTTTAAGGATAGCCCCTCAAATCTGAAATTTCAAAAAATTCCAGATTAGTGAAATACTTCCAGTTTATAACTGGAATTCCAGTATCGTGATAATAATTCAAGTACCAAATTTTAAATTCCTGTTTCAAATAGTTCCAAATCTGGAATTCCAGATTTAGAATAAAGTTTTTTACTTATATTATCAAGCATAATTTTTTGTAAACTTAAATATTTATTACTAATTAAAGTATATTATTTCTACATAGTCTTTAAAATAACGTTATAATGGCGCTCCTTTCCAAATTTCATAAATCCGAATCTTTGAACTTTTTCGGACTAATAGACTTTTTCAATCGATAATAAATTTTTACATATAAAATATAAAAAATCCCAAAACCCAAATAAAGAATTTTTTTAAAAATTAGGTTAAAAATATTAATTTAATGTTCGGTATTATGATATTTATTTACCCATTATTTGATAAAAATTTCAAGCCATTAAGGTCTCTCAAATCAGAGAATTGTAAAATAATAGAGTGGGGGTACCAAAAAAATTATAAATCTAATAAGAATAATAAGAATCTATACTGAGTTCTCAAGGAGCCCCTGATTTTAATATTTGTTTGTATATAAAGGGTCAATCCATTTAATTTAAAACCCATATCTTTGTCTCATGGTCTCATGACATTTTCTAGTTGATTCCAGTCTACTTAAGTTTTGGCTCGATTCTGTTTACAACATCAGGGTTGAAATCAATTTTTATTCTCTTTATAGATAACTCCCCGCATTTCGGTGGCAAACTTCTAGAGATTCTATCTGAGACCCTAAACATTAATTTGTATATGAGGAAGATGTTTTTCAAACTCTCAATTACATTCAAATTTCACTGGTTTCCAAAATGCTTTAAATTAATGATATATTGTGATAATTTTTGCTAGACATATTTTTAGCTAAAATCTTTACTAAAGTATCAATATTTTCCTTATATTCATCAATTTCTATTAGTTTCCAATTAGAGAAGAGCATGATAATTTGTCAACTATTTTCATATTTATGTATCATGTGATTATAGGTAAATGGCATTTTAGAAATATCAAGCTAATGTTTCAATTGTATAGATGGAATCAGTTAAAATAGTGGCAAAATTCGAAATATATAAAATTGCAAATACATCAAAGTTATATAATTAAATTGGGTAAATTTTCAAGCTTTACCAAAGTTTAGTATTTTAAATTTATATAAAAGAAAAATATAATATTAATAAATTATTTCTATTCATAATATAAAATGTTTAAACTTAAACATATTAGTTTCAACATAGTATTTCTTAGAATAAGACTATTTAAAATTATTTGTTTTTTTTATTTATGAAATTTAATTTTGTTAAAAGTGATATTTAATTTTTGCACTTATTGATAATTATGAATATACTATGAAAGTTAATGTTAAATAACTAAAATTTTTAAGATTTGTTACTTATTGGAGTAATATTTTATTAATTTACTCATTGCAATTTATTTGAATAAATGTAATAATTAATTTAACAAAACGATTTTATATTTTTAAAAAGAATATATTTAAAATTTATAGATTTTATTATTAATTCAATTATATTATTTAATTAATGGGAACAAGCAGTAAAATTATATATTTTTTACTACTTGGTCCCAATAATAATTATAATAAAAAATATTTCTCAATATTTCTAAAAAATAATTATAAAAATTATCATTTACTCTCACTTTAGTAATTTTGAATATTTAGAAATTTGCATATTCACGATTTTTCTACTATTTTAACTGAATAATTAGGAGATCACAAATCTAAATATTTATTTTTCTAAAATAGTGCAATTCTATTAGCTCAAAAATATTCATTTGTGACTATGGGGTTTAAGATCTGCAGTCTAAGGATAATAGTAAATCCTAAAAATTTCATAAACTAGCCTAATTTCTAAAATTTTAAGATTATTACCTGTATAAATTTGAGGGATTTAATTATTGAATAATTTAAAAAATATAATTTCCTTATGTTATTGGCAATAAAACAATTTATTTTACAAATAATTGAAATATTCATCTGAAAATTAATGTTAGTAAGTTATGATCTAAACTTATTTTATTATAATACATTAGAGATATAAAAAATTATCTTAATATTTTAAAAAATCTTTTTTATAAATTCCAGAATTAAATTTGGAATTCCAGTTTCATTATAAAAAAGTTCCAAATTTAAATCTAGAAATTTTATAATGAAACTGGATCCACTTCACAAATCTGAAATTTGAAAATATCCCAGATATGAGGGGGGAACCTCTCTCTAGGCACAGAATTGGCAGAAATTTGTACTCTTGCGCATTAATGATTTCATACAATACGACTCTTTCTACTGTTAAAAGATTGTGCTTAAGCTGTAAAAGCAGAGCGGACTGATAGGGCAAACATTAATTAGGGTTGACTCTTTTCTACCTTCTGTTGGCCATTTGAAGGCTAAGTGGTTAAATTAGGCATTCTTTTTTGAATGAATTCTAAAAAGAGTGGTTCAAGAAGCGATGAGAGATCAATAAAAATCCCTACTAACCAATTACAAAGGAGATCATGTTTCTTAAATTTGATCTCCTTAGCGTCATCTATTTATAAGCTTCTTAAATATAGAGGTTAACTTATTGCGCCACTGCTCCTGATGGTCTATTCATTTGATATTGCATTTAAGGGTCCCCAGTATAGCGAGTATTTTATATCTTAATGAGTTTTTTCTTAGATAATCACAACAATTTTTCTATCCTACAAGGTATTAATATCTGGTTACAGAGGAAAGTGCTTTTGTGAAATATTTTTTTGACTCTTCACTTTAATTATCACCGGTAACATTTAACTTGGTCTTGGTCGAATACCCACTTTATGGTTTTAGTTCATTTGAATGTGGAGTAGTTATAGTGAGTTCATATTTACAGTTAAAATTAGCACATAAGGTCAAGATGACTCGTTACTAAGTACTTTGGATTATTAGAAAGATTTAAGTTTTATAACACATATGAGATATTTGTAAGTCTTATTTCTATTATTTTAAAGATTGAACCTAATTAATCTTTCTATCTTTGTAATTATGTTGAATTACTGAATTTCCTTGCATCTTCATCTATTCTCAAAGGTCTCTTTGATACTCGATTTGTTTGTAGAGTGTCCTTATAGAATTTATTAATGTAATTTGATAGAGCCTCATCTGAAATTTTATAAATCCGGTGTAATACCTCTATGACCCTTCTCTGTACTTGACCAATTTTTTAGCGACAATCAGGCTTTAATACACATTTTGAGTATAGACGAAGAAACTATTCTTCTTAAAAACGACTCTTTATAAACTTCTCGCAGCATACATGACTTGGCGAGTCCTCTTCTGAGATGAGCGATGCTCAAGATTTTGTATTTGCGTACAAGACCTAAGACACGTAGTGTATCTAATATTTTTAGGCTTCTATCTCTTTCCGTTCATTACTTACTTTGGTTATTATATAGTACTTTTTCTAATGAGCTTTATCTTGAGGAGGCATCACATATTTAGCAAGTATGGCTTCATCTTTCTTTTTAATCTTGCAAGTGGTTTTTACAGTTATTTTACTGTGCCATGCATATGAGCTATATAATTATTAATTGAATAGTTTATTTTATTCTTTGATATTATCAGTTTTTAGAACTGATACAGAAAGCTGTCACTCCCTCAACCAACTATTTTTAAAGAGCCACTGTTAAATTGTTAGACCGTTACATTAAGCAACTGTGCCTGTTTTATATTCCCATTCGTATTAGCTCAAAGAGCGTCGAAGTCGAAAGTAATTTCTCCATCCTTAAAGTGTGAATCATTAAAGTCCATTCATCAAGTATTTTCAACAATTGTTTCATCATAATTTGTTTCTTCATAGGTGTGCCTCTTGGTCTTGTTAGTCTTGTTAGGTAGAAAGAGCTCCTTCACCATCAGTTAATATCTTTACTCTTGCACTTGAAGGTGGTAGTAGTTTGTATTCTCTTATCCCAGGATGACTTGAACTATTCCTTGTACTATCTTAGGTGAGCATAAGTGGTTGTTCATAATCTCTAGCATACTTTGTTTGCGTTCATTAAATATGGTGGCTTGCGAAGGCAGCAAGGCCTGTTTCTAGGAGGCTAGGAGTGGCATAGGTGTCAGTAACGAGGGTTGGAGGGCGGAGGACGGAGGAAAACCTGTTTTTCTTCAGAGAGGACATCCTTTTTAGTCTTTAAACAGCATTATGGGAGTAAAAAGGGGAGAGAAATAATATTTAATTAGACGAATTTATATTTATAATACTTAATAGATATCTTAAAACTCAGGTTTTAAATAGTGAAACTGTTATAAGCGAGTAGTAGTAGTAGTAGCTGCTAGCCACTCTATTAAAAAGGAAACTGGAAATATTTATAATAATTTAATTCTGAATTAGAAATTATTTTTAATTTTAACAATCTCCTATTCTAACATCTCTAACATCTTTTATATTTCAATAATTTTATAAAAACACAAATGGTGAAGCTCACACCTTGCTTACCTCCTTTTTTCCCTAATAATGAATCCTATTTAAATCTGAAATGCACTATTATTGTAAATTTGAACCTCCTCTTGCTCGTTAGTTACGTTAAAACTTTCAATTAGTGGGAGTAGTCAACTTTTAAAGGAGATTAATCTTAAGAAAGAGCAAATCTTCATTCTCAATTAGTAATAGTATGTTCAGAATGTTGGAGAGTAAGAAACTTGATATTACCAAGAAGTTGGTGTGTCTATGTATTAAGCAAAACAATATGTAAAAATTTGATAAAATACATTAATTTAATATATTTCAATTAATCTTATACCCCCTTAAATAATTAACTTTTATTTAATTAATACCAAAAACTAATTCTAAAAATGAAATTATATTAGAAGCTCCATTTTTATTATATAATTTTAATGTATTCAACCTATTATCGATCATAAATCTTCAAAAATTAAAAATTGTATAAACTATTAAATCAACGTAATTTATGTTCTAAAAACAACTTATTAATTAAAATGGATAATTTTATACAAATAAATATCAACTCAACACTTTTTGGAGAATGAACCCTTCCACCATTAATACTTCATAGTAAGTGATAACTATCAAAAATATTTAAGTACCTATACTCTAATTTGAGCAAAAGACAATTTTAAATTCTAATAAATATAAGATTTATAGTCTTTTCATAAATTAGGATGAATAAACTGCGATAGCAGTAATTCGCAAATAATATTACAACAAATCTAGCAGATAAATATTATGCTGTAAATTACTACTGATTTATCTTCCTGTAGGATAACAAATGATTCAGAAAATAAATATATTAAAAAAGATATATACTTTGGTATAAAAAACTATGCATATAATACTTTTTATATCATGCAAATAAGCTTAAATTAATTCATTTTTGTCACTCGTATATTTAATTTTGCATATTAATATGTAAATAAAAGCAGTTATTTCATTTTAAACTCTTTTTATTTTCTAATTCTTTTGTATTTTATCAATATTAAGAAGTTTAAATTTTATATATAAGCCAAAAAATGATTCAAAAATTAGTCTAAGACTATTGCTTGAATTTACAATAATTTTCAAGAACTTCAATTTGTCTATATTATTGGATTAAGTATTCTAATTTTAATTTAATTATATAAATGAAAACAACTCAGCAGTGTAAATTTTGACCCAAAAATTATACAAGACCTTAATAAAATAAATTATCGCCTAATTAAAACTCAAAGTAATTAATTTAGAAGCGACTTTTAGAATTATTATCTCAGCAGAAGTATTAGAATGCTCTTAATAATGAAAAAATCTTAAAATAATTAAGAAGAATAAAAGCAATAACAATAAAATTAGCAATCAAATCATAAGCAAAAATAAAAAATAAAACAAACGCTGAGCGGAATTCTTGATGGAACAGAAAAAAATAAATAAACTTAAAAATAGGTATCAATAATAATAATAACACCACATAGAAGGGTACATCTTAAATAAATGGTAGTTAATTAAAATAATGATAGTTTACTGGATAGTAAATTAACTGATACGATGAAAAGCATTTCTATTAATATAGTCAACAACCTTAATAAGAGCAGGACCAATAATAAAAACAGAGGGATAAAAAAATAAACATAGAGAATTAAGTAGTTAATAACAGATATTTCATTCATGACTCAAGGCAGGATAGTATAAGTATTAACACTATTAAGAACTTTTCATTTCTAGACATCAGTAGTATTTAGAATACTAAGTTCAAAAAAATAGACTCTGAATGGTAACTAAAATACAACAAACAATGCTATATCTCTAAAACATTATACCTAAACAACAATTCCCTTAATCTAAAAACATATACTTGCAATAACATCAGAAAAATGTAGCCCCATTTTAAAGTTAATAGTGTTAGCAATCCTCTATATAGCATCCTTGGGAATACACAGCTTTCGCTTAAGCTTATATGAAAAATACTAAAGCATTCGCTTTCAAACCTTTTAATATGATTAAAAGAGAATGGGCTAGTTCAAGAATTAAATAAGATTGATCAGCCTGAGGTGTTCAGCTTAGGCCGATGATTTGATATATTAAAAACAGTTGCTTCATTTTGTAAAATTGAATTGTAGGAAGAAAGTAGAGGGGTTTAAGGGATTTATGAGAAATTTTATAGAATTGCATGAAGCACTTGATGATAGAGTGCGAGAACTCCAAAAACAATATGATAATCACATTGGTGCCATTATCAACTAAGTAAAAAGCTGCATACATCAATTAGATAATCTAATTATAGGTCTGGCTGAAGTATATGATTAAAATAATGAGTTCTTGTTGGTTGATTAAACTATTGAAGTTAAAAAGTGAAGATTTATATCTCCCTGAGTAAGAGCATCCAATCAAACCAAAAGTCATTAACAAGAAGTCTTAAAATATAAACTAGCTAAATTTTGTTTACATCTTTTGAGATTAACAATGAAAAGTTCTATTAATTTTTATGGAATTAGTTTTTATTATTAAAAAAATTATAAAATAATAATTGATTAAATCATAAGATATTAGTAAGAATTAAAAAGAATAATAGGAAAACCTTAAGTTTAAAATATGAAAAAAATTGTGAATTTAAAATATAAATAACTCTATATTTTTATTATTATAAATAGTTGGTAGTTATATGATAAATTAACTAAGTAGAATATTTATATATATAGTTCCATCTTAATTATTGAAGAGCTACCAACTTTTACTGTGAGGTTTGATAATATTTTATATGTTATTTAATCACGCTTTATTATTATTATAATAATCACTCATCTAATCGACCAAGATTGTGGGTCCAGGCAACAAAGTCCCTCATATTACCATAACCCTTCTTTAATTACTCTGACCGAGCAGCTAGACCTTTAGGTTCTGGCAATAATTTAAAGGCCATCCAGCCGCAAAACCAATAGCAAGACTAGGCATCATTAGAGCATAAGCTCTAATATCTCCTTGAAAATCTAACTATTAAAGGAAGGTCCCATAGAGAGATCACGGAGATGTCCTTTGTCAGCTTTAGAAATGATGTTACAATGCAGTACAAGGATGTAGTGGAGCTCAAAAATCTCGTTTAGGACATAAGCAATACACCTTAACGAGAGATGCCTACGAGTTCCAGGAGAAAGAATAAGACAAGACAATCAAGAACCAAAAACCCCTCCAGCAGCTGTATAATTGTTTTGATTTGTAGAGGATTTGTTAGGGTCTGGGGTTATTATTAATTTTTAATTAGAAATATATATTAAATGTACTTAATTTAATCACTCAAAACGACATTTGGATAGTGCTGTAGGGCTATTTTGCTCATCCACTATATGCTTTATTTATACTATGCCCTTGTCTTTGGCTTGATTATTCTTGATTATTATTTACTCAGCCATTTATTTCACTGATTCAGATTCTCTTATCTTGTTATTAAATTACTTTATTCCATGATTTGCATTTTTTTCGCATCTTGTAGAGTAGTAATCATTGCTAGACATTTTATACTATAGAATTATTGCTGCCAGAGCCCACACACACTGGACAGAGAATCTCTATCTCTCCAGTTTTCTCTATATGGATAATACTCAACGAGTATCCATGGCACTGCCAAGCCTTGATACCCCCACTCTTAAAGCTCTGTTGAAATAAATTGTTGTCACTCTCACAGGTGAAAAGTTTATCATCATATTATCAGATTTCAAATCTCTGTGGAAAAAAACTTAATGTGAGGAGATCTTTAATACCTTGTATAGTTTGTGTTGTAATTAATGCAAGCAGTTTATGATTTCTTTAATCAGCTATAAAATCTTTGAGGGACATTTCAAAGAGTGGGAGGCTGAAAGTAACATGATCTCTTCAAAGGAGAACAGCATCTAGCTATATTAAGTATCTTTATTCTTTAAACATTGCTTGAATGAGTACTTGATACTCATTAGTAAATTCTATCTAGAATTTATCGTCACTCCAGAGATATTAGAGAGGATAAATCTTGTAAGCATATCGATGATCATTAATAACTTTCTTATCAAAGGAGTCCTCTAGAATTAGGTAGCTATATAGGGAAGTGTCTAAACCAATTTATGTGAATACTGGAATTTTCATGTATTGAATTTTGATAATAATTTTTGTAAGTTCAGATGCTAATATATTGAGTGCCTTCAAAAAACATTCTGCTTCAATAGCCTGCTCAAGTACTACAGGTCGAAGAGATTCTCTTCTTTTTCATTTGGATAGGAGCTTCTTTTCATTCTCTTAATTTTCAACTTCTATATCTTTCTTGTGAGCTTTTAAAAGATGCTTCTTTAAATCTCTAGAATATGTGTATTGCTTATGTCACTCAAAGCAATCGAACATTCCATCAACTTATTATGCTTTAGGTATTCAGTTGGCTTGGCTTCTCTATGCTCCTATGTCATATGTCTGTGCCATCTGGACTTATGAGCGAAATATCTCTCAAAATTCTCACAAAAATACAATTCTACTTCTACGCTATAATTGAATTTAATTAATTACTTTCTCCTCATCTCTGTCTCCAACTTACTTATCTGACATATACATGATATTCTTATTTTCTATAAAACCCCAAGAGAATAAATTTAAGGAAAACAGGGAATGGTAGAATAAAACAACCAATTTAGTTAGTAGTGATTATGATAAATTATGATATAAATTCTACTAAATAAAACTATTTATATATTAATTTGATAATAAACTAAGTATTGAAAAATCAAAGTTTGTTTGTATTGCAGTCTCAATAACTAATCATCATTATTTTTATTTAGTTTTTTTTTCATATTTATCTGGATTTGAGTTTTGTATTTAAGTTCATCACAGATATCTTATTTGTTTTTGTGATTTTCTTATAGTAGATTTCTCTTTAGTGTCAAGCTATTTTTCTATATTATTAAAGTAAATTTTTTATTAACAAACATATTCTTGGTTAGTTTATTGGACTTTTAATTTATAGTAATTAAAACTAAAATGCGAAAGTAGAATTTTAATACTTACATTAAGTTAAGTTGGTAATACACGGAATATTAATTAAATTAATCAGGGTTCAATTCCACTAAACTCAATTTATTTAACAAAAATGTTTTAAATCATTTAATTTGCGTGTTTTAATTCATTAGTAAATAATAATTAATTTAACAATCATCCTTATAATAATGATTTTGGGGTTTTATTAATAAAAGATATGTATAGTAATAGCTTTGGTAGATTTTTGACTGTGTTTTGCTCACAGTTATCACATTTCTTTGTATTTCCTAATGAAAGTCTCATATAGTTTGATGGAAGTGTAGCTGGCTTTCTCGAAAGGTTACAGCTCATATTGAAATTTTAATTTAAAATTATAAAACCTCCTCTTTAACAAAGAGCCTACAAATTAGTTCTTAAGACAGATAAATTTCTAGGAGAGATTAGGGTATAATAAAGTAATAAAGCAATCGATAAGATATGAATTAGATCTAGGGATATTAAAATAAGGACAATTTTTACACTCTATAAAAAGTTGTTTTATAGTAAGTAATGAATTAGGCTTAATAAAGTACTTACTGATTTAGAAGGTATTTTCTAATTTTCGATTAAAATTAGGGGGCTCCTAATTAAGTACAACCTTTAAATAAGCTCCTAATTAAGAACTAACATTTTAGGTTCGGCTTCTAATAAAGTACGTACTAAATTTTAATAAGTATAATAATAATAATAATAATAATAAT